>JAVCKT010007847.1:0-15936 GCA_032273925.1 Rhynchotus rufescens
TCGATGACCTCTGAGGTCCCTTCCAACCTTGGGCATTCTGTGATTCTATGATTCTATGATTCTATGATATGTGTGAATATGCGAGGGACAGGGAAGTAATTCCTAAGGAATAATTTCTAGGGATTAGTCCCTTCTCATTACTTCTTCTTGCTGGCTGCTGTAGGGATCTAGAACACGAGACACTCTTGTTCTTGTCTCGACAAGACACACTGACTGTGATGGGCAAAAGCTGGGCCATAAGTACATGCTGGGATGAGAAGGAACCTGGAAAGAGGAGGAACCCCCCATCCTGCGGAGCCATCCAGCCTCTGCGGAGCCCTGTCCTTCGCCAGCTCGTGCTCTCATCATTCGTGCCCCACAAGGGCTGCAGGTCTCTTGTGCTCGCCGGTTGTGGGACAGAAGGAAGTGCGGCCTGAGGAGTGACCTGAAGCCGTGTGAGAAGTGGGCTGGGGTCTTGGTTTAACCACAGGCTTTTGGGAGTGAATCCCAAGGATTTGGTTCAAAGCTTTCAGAGTCTAAGCTGTTGTTCTGAAAACCCCAACCAGCTCCATCAGAGCCCCAAAGGGCATAAGCCCCAGAGGACCCCAGAAACCTTTCACAGGTGTCTGGAAGATGTTTGTAACTCCAGAATCGCTTCCATTTGGCGGAGTGGAGTAAGTCAACATCTAGTCTAAAACACTGTTGGAAATCAGGAGTAGTATGTTGGTAATTTAAGGCCATAGATGTCTACATTAGGCACTAGAGATGTCTACTAAGATGACTGCTTTGCCAGTCTAAACATTTTCTTCATCTCTGGTGAAAAGCTGACACTTGTGGGCTATGATTCTTCTGGCCTACTCTGGGTGTCTGCTTGGGGGCGAGTGATCATGTCTACACGGACTGTAAAGGCAGCCTTGGAGGATTAGCCCAGGGAGCCACCTCTGCCCTGCTGATGTGATCCCATCTAAACACTCTTGGTGTTCGTCCAGCCTCTACAGAGGCTGTTTGGAGACATGAAACCTGCCAGCTCGCCAGGTTTCACCCATGCAGGTCTTGCCAGGCTTCTCCTTGGGTCCTGGCTCTTTCCAGGCTTCTCCTGTGTGGAGGGACCACGCGCGTTGTCTCCCCTGGGCCCTTCTGCGTCCGCAGTGGCTCCAGGAGGGAACTGGTACCACACGAGGAAACCTGGAGCTCCACTGCAGCCTTCATGGACATCCCCGCAGCGAGCAACCACCGCACCAAACCAGAGCAGAACGCAGAAATACCCCAAACCCTAATAAATCATCGCCCCTTTTCGATAGCCAGAGTCAGCCCGTGCCAGGCACTTTGGGTGGCAAGCAGGGAGCACGAGACACGCACAGAGGTGGCGAGAGGGACGTGACCACTGCAGCGCCCCAACCACATGGGGACACGGATGGGTTTGGAGCCCTGTGCCGAAGGGGATGGGACGGGACGGGACGGGACGGGATGGGATGGGATGGGGTGCAGCGCATTTGTCCGTGTGCGCACTCAGCTCCTCGGGCGGCCGGTGGCAGGGACAGGAGCGTCACCAGCAGCAGAGCTGGCACTGATGAACTGAATGTCCCCCGAGGAGCAGCTCACTTGGAATCACTCAATCCCAGCCTATCCTCTCCAGGCAGCAGGATGGCGGCTCTAACGCAGCGCAGTCAAACAGGAGACAGGGACGCGGCTTCTTTTTTTTAATGACTTTTATTCATGAACTATTTATAAAAAGGTGTAAAATACACTCCAGTATATTTGATTTGTTGACCGTAGCTAGAAATATAAAAATAGACTTAACAAATGCATAAATTAAATAGCCAAGAGTGGCACAATTCTGTGCTCACCCAGCATTTGTTAGGAACACAAATATAAGTAAGGATATAGCACTTGAGAATGGAATATATGAAAAATGTTTTTGAGTTACTTTACTGCAGGCACAGGCAAAAAATTTACGGCTAGCTGTATGTCAGAAATCTGTTTTTCTTTCTCCCTCCCTGTAACACACTGCCCTACCAGACAGCAATCTGTATGAGCGACTTGACTTGCAGTGTTTCCTTCGCTTGCAAACAAATCACGAAACAAGCCGAGCGCTGCACGTCAGCCTGCCGGGCTCACTGCCGTTCGGCGCGCCCCAGTTCCAGAGTATTCGCTCGATGCAGCGAGTTCCTCCTCTCCAGCATTTCCTACCTCTGCTACCGAGGGGGATCCGTCGGCAGCGCCGGGTGCGGATGCTCCGCGTGCCCGGCCGCAGCTTCCCGAGCCGAGGCAGGGACACCCCTCGCACGAGCCACGCAGGCACACAGCTCGCGCGTTTCGATTGCTCTGTTCCGCAGCCGAGAGGAAAATCCTAACATATCGCGGCATAAAAGGGTATTTCTGGCAACATCAGGCACCCATATAAGCTGTATAAATAACTTAAGCAGCAGAGGAAAGTGTATAAAGTTGCACTTTTATGACATCTTCACAGTATGCCGATTTCTCTCGTCCACTTGTGTGCTTCATTAGTAACAAAAAATATCATTAACAACTCCAGCTATGTAAAATCTTTTTTTTTTTTTTTCTTTTTTTCTCTACAATCGGTAGTGGTGCTTGTAATTGTATTGCACAGATTAAAAATGTCAGTTGCATTTTTTCTTCATTATTAAATAACTTCCATTACAAAAATTTGAACCAACCTCAAAGCCCAACCCTGGAAGTGCTGGAGAAGTTGGACGGCGTCTTCAAGCTTTCTCCGTGCTGACTTCCACCGAAGTCACCCGGGCAGCTCCGTGTGTGCAAAACGTAGCTTATGGATGGGCAGTAACGCCAGCCCGTTGTCACTGGGAAACATCCCGAGGGAATCCTGCAGGTCGCTTGCAGGCATTCGGAACAGGGACAGCCTCTTCAGGGCAGGGCGCCTTGTCCTCAAGAGCAGCCCTTGCCCAAGACTCAGGCGCCTCCAAGTCCCTGCCTGCTACATGAGCCACTTCCCACCGCTCCTGTTAGTCAGCTCCGAGGCACCGTAAATACAATTAGCTCTCCTGATAAGTAGGTGTCTTATATTAAAAAAAAAAAAAAAAATGCTACATAGATACTTTTTGTTTGTTCTCCGTGGATTCCGGACACTGCTTGTGCTCCCGGGTGACCCCCGTGGCCTGCACTGGAACTCCCCAAAGCAGGGGGTGATGGCCTGGGCCCTCGCGCCCGGCCTGGAGCCATCCCGTCTCCCCCTTCCCTCCATGGTAACAGGGACCCCGCCACGCGCAGCGGGAGCAGACTCGGCGCGTGCCCCAGAGCCCTCACAGCGAAACGTAACATCCCGCTGGGAATGAGCGTGGAGGCTCCCGCTGAGCAGGGAGGCCCCAGGCCGGAGCAGGCCCCGCCGCGCTGCGCCCCACGTTCAGCTGCTGGGAGCCACCCGGAGCCGCCATCCCCTTCGCCCCTTCCTGCTCCTCTGGCGTTTGCCTAGCACAAGAATGGAGGAAACAGCGGGAGACACCGCACGTTTCCGTGGGGTTTTGCCCCAGGTAATGATGGCCTGCACGGGAGCGCTGTTCCCTCCTTCAGATCCTGGGATCCGGGGGAGTTTGTGCCGAGGGACAGACAAGGCGCCCGGGCAAGGAGCAGGGTTTTCATGCGGGGCCATCGACAAGCCTGGCCGGGCCTGCGTGCTCCGAGCTGCGGCGAGAGCCGACACCACTCCGAGACCTCGGAGGACACAGGGTCGGGAAAGGCCGAGGCCGGTGGTGTCAAGTCCACGATTCCGGCCTTTGGAAGCCTGTATTTCCATAGCGCGCTCGTCGCCTCTCTAGTTGGAAGCTCTCCTGGTTTATGTGGCCGTTGAGGAGTCAGTAACGGGCAGGTCCCCGACGCCACCCCTCCTGGTGAGACCACAGGCAGGGGTCAGGTGTGGAGTGGCGCTGCGCCCCTGCGCAGGGCAACTGCTCCCCGCGCTGCAGTAGCTTATTGCATCTCACAAACACAGAACCAGGCAAAAGATTTAAAAAAAAAGGGAAAAAAGAGAGAAAAAAGGAAAAAGAGAAAAAAAGAAAAAAAAAGAAAAAAGAGAAAAAAAAAGAAGCAGCCCTTCTTAGGCCCTTTATTAGGACCCTTTCCTGTGTGCTGCGTGCCAGTATATATAACCTGCCCCAAATTCAGCTGTCCTGTTAGCCACAGAATTTAAAATAGTTCATATAGAACAGTTTATAAAAAACTGTGTAAGAAAATAACAGCATTATCTGAAGCTTAATATTAATATAAACATTATAGAAAAAATACATATTTACATAATGCCAAAATACAATTATATACATTAATATCTATTACAGTTAAATTATATATCTTTTTAAAAAATTACCAGACCAATAAATTATACACAGTCTCAGTAGAAAGGTCTGGCACCTTTCTAGTGCATGAAATACATATATAGAAAGAAACAAATGAAACTGCTGGTTAACAAGTGTGGTCACAAAAGTGGTTGTCTGTAACATTCTTAGTGCCTTGAATAAACAGCATCTGAAAGCAAGAAAAAAAAACAAAATTAGAAAAAACGTTGAAAAAATAGAAAAAAATGAAAAAATTGAAAAAAAACCCAGAAATTTAGAAAAAGCAAACAAGCAAAAAAACCCCAAAGCAGGTGACTTTACTTTCCCCTCTGCTCTGAGGGTGGCAGTGACAGCAGCAGTGGCTGGTGAGTGACATGAGAACAGAAGAGCAGATCCCAGCCCTGCCTTTGCCAGCAGCCCTGCCTTGTGCCACTCCGCTTACTTGGACCCTTGGCTTCTCCCAGACCTGCTCCACGGGCTGGCAGCAGCCCTCACGTGGAAAAGCTGGATGAACAAGACCATTTGGATGCCTCGCTGCATTCCCTAGGTCCCCAGTACCCTGCTGGGAGCTCCCGCAGCCTGAGGGATCCCACGGGATGCTGCCCAGCCCTGCCTAGGACTTCTCCTGGTGGGTCCTGCCGGTGCCGGGACACCTGGATGGGTTCCTGCAAGGATCAGCCCCCCTCAGCACCAGCAGCTGCCCCAGCTTGCCAGGGCTCTGGCTTGGGCCACCAAAGCTGGAACCTTGGGAAAGACTCAACTCCTGCCAGGAACACGCAACAGGCAGATGGTTGGGACACTTCAGGGACACGGTGGGCCTCGGTTCCATACTGCCCGTAAGGAGACTCATGGTCTCGAAGGTCTCTAAGTTCAGGAGCGCTTTCCAAAGCCTGGGACAGGGCTGAATGTGGTTCCAATGTCAGCTGGATCTGCAGGAATCTCCCCTTCTCTACAGCCATGGGAAAAAATAAAATAACGAGCAGCCTTCCCACATGTTCTCGAGCTATAGTTTGCTCCAGCAGGCCAGTCAGGACTGTGATGCCCCAAAGATGCAGCTGAGATGCAGCCACAACAGCATCCCCTGGTCTTGCCTTGGAAGTGAGACCAGGCCTCTGGAGCACGTTCTTGTTCAAGCCCTACACGTACAGGGAGCCTGGGGACCCACTGGGATGAGGGGCTGCAGGCAGCAAGGTGCCCACAGGCACTACAAAACTCATGTCTCTTTGTGAATACAGCTGCAAATTATTATCACTAATGGACTGGATACAGGCAAGGAAAAGGGCAAACAAGGAATAGGGAGCTGCAAAAAGAAGAAACACCACAGACTTGGACACCTACATGATACACTTAATGCAGGTGGAAGTCTCCTATGGCGCCCTATACGATATGGGGGAAATGAGTGGGATTCAAGGCAGAAATCCCTAGAAGACTCCATCAATGACAGAAGGGAGCAGGGAGCCCAGTCTGTGCTCTTGATGGGAGACAGGCAAATAGAGAGGCCAACATTATGACAGGGAAAGGGCTCAGTTCCCTTACTAGCACAGAAATCACAAAGTTCAATACAGGGAGAGCAAGAAGGTAAGATAAGAGCAGGAACAGGTATTATAGTGACTAATAATGGAGGAAATAAATTTGGAGGTGCTGAAATTTGGTGGGGGAGCCCCTTGAGAGTAAAATGAAGTTGCAAGAGGGACAAGAACAGAGCAGTGAGGAAATTAAACCTGCTCAGGTAAATTGTCCATGAGTTAGTACATCTGAAACATTTTATGATTCAGTAAACTTGCACTTACCTCTGTGATAATCTGGATTCACATTTTCATATATTGGAAACAAGGGATTTTCTTGCTCGCTGCGTATTTTTCTGGCTCTTAACACGTCTCGCACACACTGATGTAAATACACATACTGACACTGCAAAACACGTTGCATTTTTTTAAAGTCACATTAGGAAACTCTGTAATTCCTTTTGCTTTGCTGTGAAAAATGATTCCAGGCTAACAAAATAAGGGTGGTATTTAAAGGGAATGAATCCTTCTAGAATTAATCTCTTGTCCACACTGGTAATACAGTCATCTGCTTCATGATGGTGCATACAGGAAGCATTTCTTTCTACAATATAAGCTCCCTTATTCTTTACTAAATATAATCTGTTTTTTAGAAATACTACAAATACAGCATATAGATTAATATAAGTTAATATGTTTTGACTGTTCACGTCCTGACGGGCAGCTCTATCAGTGGTAAGGCATTATTTGACATGATGCTGTGCTGAGGACTACTCCTATTGACACGCTTTGCCACAACACTAAGTAGAACAGAAGCCAGAATGCTCCCTACAAAGCAGGGCCTCTTGATCCCAGACTTGGGTGGCTATGGGGTGGCTGGCACTGCTGTTCTGCACACAGAGCCGCTGCCTCTGGAGGCGAGGGATGCAGAGCAGGAGCTGGACACACGTGAGAGCCACAGCTCTGATGAAGGTCGTGCTGAGACCACCCTGCCCGGCCACCGACACAGTCCTTGGGCCACGGCGCTGGGCAGAGCCCGAGCAGGGTGAGCAGGTGGGAGCAGCAGAGCTCTGTGCCAGGCCAGGACGCTGCTGCTGTGACGTCTCCTGCGGGCAGGACGGGCTGCAGAGGGACCCGAGCGGGGCTGGGCGCTGCTGAGGCGAGTGTAATGCTGCCAGGGGGGTGCTGCTCTCTCCTGCTCGGCTCCGGCTGACCTTGGAGTTGAATCTCATGCCCAGGTGATGCCAATGGTGGGTTTCATATCACATAACCCTTGTGTCAAACCTAGGCTCTCAAAATAGTTGGGAGAGCAGCAAGAAAAAGCATTTTTTTCTCTCTCTTTTTCCCTGGTGCTTAGATAGGAGTCCAGGTTAGGGGGGGAAAACACCCTCCTGAGATGCCTGTCGGCCTTCGCTGACTGCTGGGGGAGGGAATGAGACGGAGCCGTCTCTGAGGATGTCCAGACATCCAGGCTGAGAACTCGTCTCATCTCAGAGGGGAGTTTTTCTGTGATTAAGACAATTCTAAGAAATTCTTCTCTCTACAATCCCAATGGTACCTCTCTTTATGCCCATCTGTGTCTTTTACATCTATCAGGAAGCTCAGCCACTGATATTTTTGTTTCCAAATTGCAACAAAGAGCTCCATTAGTATCAAGCTACCGACAGACCCATCAAATCTTTTCTAATTCCTCTATTAACAGTTCACAGGGAAAATGCACAGAGTGCCTCCACAACTCTCCCTTGTAAAATCAGCTCCTAAGTGTTTAGGTGCTATTAAGCTTTTAGCTTAAAGTGATTTTCTTACACTTTTAAAAGCATTGAAAAAATCCCAAGCACTTTTTCTGCACTGCACTAGCCTTCTGCATAATGTATTAGCCTAAGACTGAACAGCTTTTCCAGTATCACTAATGAAAGATGGACAGAGCAGCTTAATGAATAAAGAACTGCAGAGACACCAGATCAGTGTTGGAGTTTTAAAACGAGAAACATTTAAATAATTATTTCTGTCTCTTATTCCTTTTATGTCTACCCTTAAGTCTGCTTTAGGGTTGCCTTCCAAGCCAATCACCCATGGAGATATCTCTTTTTAAAGAGAGAAAATGTGTATTATATTAACGGTGCAACATGTTGTTAAATGGCTTCTGCATTACACTATCAGGTGGACTGTGATCCAGTGGCAGTGGGAGAAAACATCCAGTGGCAGCAGAGCTGCCACTTGCACGGGTTTTACCTCTGTATGGGAGCCAGCCCAAGTGATCCTGAGCTAGAGAGTCTCACAGGTAAATCAGCTGACGGGAATTCCTCACTGGGGTAACTGTGAGGTGCTTTGAGAGCCTTTAAGGTGAGAGGTTCTTACTTAGGGCACTGGATGCTGCCCTGCGCTGTGGGCCGTGCAGGACGTACCTCTGTCTGAACCATGTGAACCCGGTGAAGCCGCAGGTCATGCACTGCTGCATAGATGTCCACTGTGTCCTTGGAGTCCAGCTGCTGCAGAATTCGGTCCAGCGCAATGAATGTGCCAGTCCTCCCAACACCAGCACTGGGGGAAAAAAGAGTTTTTAAAAGAGATTCATCAAGGCACTGTTCATATGAGCTCACTGTTCACAGGGCACCTCCAGGATCCCAAACTCCTTATGGTGGAACATGTTTTGGGAAAAGAAGAGAGCAGCCATGGGGAAGCCACGGAGGAGGTTTCACTGCTCCTGCCTATGCTGCTCTCTGTTTTGGATCAGCTCAGGCCCTGAGGTACACTGAGAGGCTGCCTTTGGCTGTAGGGGACTCTCAAACTTCCAGTTCTTTCCAGGGCTGAACCTGGAGGCTGACTCTGTAAGGTAAGTTGGCAAGTATCTAACGGAAGGGCATCCAAGGCAGAGTCTTGCCAACTTTTTAGCGTCCCAGAGTCCCCAGCAGTTGAAATGCTGGGAAGTGGGGTAGGGGGAAAGAAGGGCAAGAGGAGAGCTGACCACTCTGACCTGCTGTACATGATGTACAGGCCGACACAGGTGGGCCGTGTGACAAACCTGCCTCAGCCCACACAGCACGGAGGCGATTTAGGAATGCAAAAAAGAGATGAACCCCTTGGGAAGTGGCAACCTGACACTCAGTGTCCTCCTGTGGTTCCACAGAGACACAGTGGATCCCTGGGTACCATTTTTGGGGCACCTGCAGGGGGAGGTGATGAGCAAGTACGTGTGCCTTGGGAACTGCTGCTCTGACAAACCTGCAGACTGGGACCCACTGCTCTTGCTGAAGCTCTGCGGCTGCCCACAGGCAGGTACAAACAGACACAAATTCTGGAGAACTTCCCTGAGGGTTGTACAAAAGCTCTGTGCCACCCAGCCACCGATGCTGCTCGTACCTGCAGTGCACGATGCTTGGTCCCGCGTTTGGAGTCCTGTTGATATAATCCCTTACGGTTCTGACAAACTGGATCAGAGACTGCGTGGTCTCTGGCACCCCATGATCTGGCCACACGGTGTAGTGGAAGTGTCGAACGAGCCTCGTTGAGTTGAGCTGCTCTTCCTGTGGAGACACACGGACGTGTTGGGTTATCAGGACAACTGGGGCAGATGCACACACCTGCCTTGCACCTTCAGAGTCAATGTTATTTTATGGCAGCTGACACTAAAGATCAGCTGGACATAAGCAGCTGTGGTAAAGTCAGATTAAAACTTCCTAATTCAGTCCTGCAGACTTTTCTACGACAAGTAATTTAACTATATATATATATATATGTAAAATGAATCTAAACATACACTGCAGATTTTAAACTCTCGTATTGTCCACTCTGGCAGCACCGACTCAGACAGCATCTCCACAATCAGGTCTCCATAGTACAAGGAATCTTGGTCAAGGGGCCAGTAGTGATCACACTTCACCTGCAGGGAGAGAGGAAATTATGGATTCAGTGTTGATGGGAGCCGGAGTCCATACCCCCTTCCAGCACTGGCTGGAGGAGACTTCATCACCAGGCCTCTTTTCCTTGAAGCTAGGACTAATGTCCTCTTGTGGGCACCACAGCGTTTTCCACACCAGTCCCCTCTTGTCACCCGCAGCTTCTCATGGCTCTGCATGGACAGGGGCTGGGCCTCCTGCCCCTGTCTCTTATCGAGACGTGGCTCTGAGCTAGTCGTGTGCAGGAGGCCGCGGGCCTTGAAAGCCTCTGCCTTCCCCTCCTCTTCATGAAGCAAAAAACACCAGCTCAGAAGAAACACCCCATATGTCCCTTAAGATCGCACTACTTCAGGCTGGCTTATCTCTGTGCAGATCTAGCCTGTTTGCAGAGGTGCAGGATGTGGTCGTGCTCGGGCAGGTGGGTTGCAGAGACAGCTCAGTAACCTGCATGCACTCAGTAGGGCTGTTCAGTGTGCACTGATCTCTTTGCTTCCTACTTAAAGGCTTAACTGTCACAAAGAATGCCACATATTTAATGGTGAAGTTGGCTCCCCGGAGCTTATATTTAAAGTGATAGCTCATCTGAGCTGCTGGTGCTTGTTCTCTTAAGTGTAATAAGTTTTTTGCTTTGTTTCGTTTTAATAAAACCTCCAATTCTTGTCTCTCTTGAGGGGATCAGCAAAGGAGATCTGTGGAGTACAAAGTGCACGGTGGGTTTGCCGGGGTCTGCCTGCAGCCTGGAACAACAGCTTGAGGAAAAAAACAAGTGCTTCATTTCTGCCAAACACACCCTCACAGCTTGGGATGTGATGCTGGCAACAAAAACACTAGCATTTTAAGCTAATTTGCTAATTATTAAAGTGCAGGAAGAAGAAGAGGAAAAATCGTTTCATAATAATTGACTATATACAGATGCTACTTGGACATTGTAAGTCCAAGATGGGACTGGAGATAGTCCTGCATTTCAACTGAATTTCACATTGATTTTTTTTAAGTATTTGAGAACAGAAGGAACTTGCTCTGAATTTTCACTTCCATATACAGAGGCTTATAAATGAAATAAACTCAAGTGACTTTATTATTTATCTGTGGGAGGGAGCACAAGAAACTAATTAAGAACAATTCCCTTTTCTACTTGTTTCTCTACAATTCATGAAAAATATTCTCATCGTGCTTCATTTTCAGTATGGATCTATACGTTTTAACAAAGAGCCATGGCCAATGACACAGATAAAGAGGTCTAGAGTCACTCAGTCATAATGTCCTAAATGTAAGAAAGTTAGACATGAAGACAGCATGAAGCAGATGTGATTTTATCTGCTGATTTTGATTTGTTGCTCTCTCTGTTTTCACACAGCCCCACTCATTTTACATGTCTTCCCATTCATTTGAGTTGCACATGTGCAAATAAAGTCACTTGTCTTGCATTTGTGCACCAGAGAGTGGGCTTTTCAGCCCTTGCCTTCTGTGAATGCTTAAGGGCACTGTGCTAGTACTAGTCAGCTGGACTAAAGACCAGAAACACTGAGCTCTGCTTCTGTCTCTAGCTCTAACATGCCGATGGCCACTGCATCCTCACCTCACAGCCTTAGCCCATCTCCTGTCTCCAGACTGGAGCTCTTGCCTTTTAGTGTATTTTGTTTTCTCCTTGACTGCGGCCTTTAGTGTTGTAGTGTCATGCAAATAATGGTCATAAACATTTAATGTATGTGAAAACATTCACTAATAATGAGGTAGAGTCACTGCTTACCCGGCCTTTCTCAACGCACTGGGTTACCATGACAATATTGTGAACATTTTGTTCCCATGCCATCTTCCAGAACTCATCCTTGGTGCCAGGCAAAGGGCCCTGAGTTGCTATGTATTCCCTGCGGAAATTATTGCCCTGCAAATAAAGAGAACTCCGTTAGCTCCCCTCGAGGTGAAAGAAGAGATCTTCTAGCAAAGGGATGAGCCACGGGGCTGCAGGCAGGTTCTGCAGCAGCTGTGCCTGCCTGAGACAGGAGCAAGGGGAGAGCAAGAGCTGCCTTGGCCCTGGAAGCAGAAGGCTGGTGAGAGCAGAGAGAGGGAAGAGCCCACACCAGTTAAACTAAATATTGTTCTTTCTGTGGCAGTCAAAGCTTTTACATTGTTCAGCATATTGAGTTCAGCACATTGCCTCAAGCAGTTCTGGAACTGCCAGACTTTTTTTTTGCTTTATTTTTACTCTTTAATAAATGAGCTACGGTCTGGATGGGAATCTGGCTTGCTGTGGCCACTGCTGCTGTCAGTCACAGCTCTCAGGCAAGGGCCCTTGCTGCAGCCTCAGCCAACTGACCATCCTGCCAGGCGCAGCCCCGTCGGGATGGCCTCGGTGCCACTGACAGCTACGGTTATGGTGGACACTGCATAAAATCACTGACCTTTGAAACAGGTCCTTGGCCATTAAACCTGCTGCCTTATAGAACTACAGCAATCCAAGGAAATGGCCTTAAATGCTGGCTAGATCACCCACAGTTAACTTAATGGCAGCCAGACACAGCATTTCAGCACAGCCACGAAATGAGTTCCCAGGCTGCAGCTCAAGGGAATGAATGAAGGAGGGGAGCCTTAAGCAAGCAGCTGCATACTCAGCCTTAGAGGAAGGACAAGCATCACTGCAGAGAGGGCTGTAATTCCTCTCTCAACATTCTTGAGTCACTTACTGGTATGTAGCTTGCATTAATGTAGTCTGAGCAAGGGTCATCGTCCACATTGGAAAGCTTCACTCTTGATGCATCATCTAGGAAGAAATGGATTACAAGAGACAGAGTTAGGTCTTGTTTTCTATACATCGATAGCAATGTATATGTGAAAGGACTGCAGGATTTTTTATAAGGGTTTTATAGGCAGAGCTAATTTAGAGGGGCTACTGCTTATATTTGCATTGCCTCTTTCACCCTGCAGAGCCATGGAGTGCTCCAAAAAACTATGAGATGGAGGGTGGGAGAGCTGGAAAATTCCTCTGCGGAGTAGTGTAGGATTTGCTGTGGTACCGAGAGCCACAACATCATCCTCCATCCAAGAGAGCAGCCTGTATCGAAGGGCAGTGTCCCGGGCTGCCCTTGCCAGAGCGGCAGAGCTTCAGTGTTGAGTCCTGCTGAGCGAGGAGACCAAACGTCTGCCCTAGGAGCAGGGACATCTCCAGGGCTCGAGAGGGACAGAGCACCCAAGCCACCACTGTCATGCAGCAACTCCCTGCTCTGCTCTGTGCAGAGGGTTTGCTGTGGCCTCTGAGGAAGAAACTGAATCAGAGTGTCTGTCTGAGAGCACTGGATGGATGATGTCCCACATGTAAACACCTCTGCTGTTACTTCTGCTCTCCCTATTTGCAGCAGTGCCCGAGTGCCCATAACAGAGCTCCTGCTCTCTGGAGTAAACTTTAGTCATTGTACTTCTAGTGTGGGAGGAAATTACTGGTCTGTGTGAAGCCATTCAGGGCCATACATCACCTGCCCCCAAGGCCCAGGATCAGAGGTGGCAGGGGTATTTCATCTCTGACTGGAAGGAGGGAAGGGATTGGCTACATTCTCTATTGCACTACCACTGCTGAAAAACATGAATAATAGCTCAGGTGATGTACTATTACACAATCAACCCCAAAACTCACAGGGTAATATATTATTGTATCGATTTTTGCCTCTGTTCTCTGGCAGAAGTGCTATGTCACATGACTGGTTTCGACCCACATCTTTTAAGTCCTGCAGGAAAAAAAAAAGTGGAAATATAAAATGTGAGGTGAAAATAATTAAAGGATGTGACAACATCGGGGGGAGAGAGCGCTCATTAGCTCTCAGAGATGATGAACAGGGATTTTTTTTAAATCAAACTATAATTAGTGATCACACAGGTTTAAGGCAAGCACGGGGCTGACGGCTGCTGTCTGTGTTTTGCCACATGGATATGCCTGCACCTGAATGCCCCTCCACCTCCACGGAGGTGGCAAGCAGAGGTTGCTGGACAGAAGATGCTCTGCCACAGGCAGGGCTGGTGGCAGCATTAGGACTTGGAGAGCTCAGGCGAGACTCTCAAACTTATTTTCATTTGTATGAATAGGACAATCAAATATAGGTTAACCCATTGATTCAGCAAGCCCCCCACACCATAAAATAACTCATCTATATTTTGCTCTCACCTCGTACTCCTTGGACAGGAGGTAGTTGGAGTCTGCTTGCAGTTTGGTAAAGTATGCTTCAAACTGACCCACTTTGATTGGACTAAAATGTTCAACAGGAAGAAAAAAAAACAGTTACCACAGGATGAATCAAAGCTATAATTTATCCAATTTGTTATATGAAAAAGTGTTTTAGGTATTTAAATATTTCTTTTTACCTGGATGTTTTCCGGTTCCTAGAAATGTTGTCAAAAGAAAAAGAAACACTTCATCAGTGACTGACCGAATGGACTGTTCATCCATGCTGCCAATTTAAAGCAGTGCTCTTAGAAACAAAACTTTTGAAGTTACCCTTTTTGCCCCAGGTTGAGATGCACTGCGAGCGGCCTGTCCCCACGGATGCTCAGCCTTGCTGCAGGTCTCTCATGGCCATTGCTGCAGTAGAAACAAAGGTATTTGATCATTATGGCTCCTATACAGCCAGGAACAAACCTTACTCTAGTAATCTGGGAAAAGGGAGCTTTAAAAGCCCATTTTGATTTCTGGTCCAGATAACACGATATCATCCTTTGTCAAGGCACAACTTTCTTGCAATTTAGTCTGGTGACAGTGAGACAGTAAGATCACTGCAAGGCAACACGAGTTTGTCCATGCTCTGAAACACCAACTGCCCAGTCTATCATTCAGGAGGCCATCCTATGTTAAGAGAGGCCCTAAGTCAGTGGATCCCCTACATGCAGGGTGCAGAAACATGTAAGTAACAGTCTGATTTTCAGAGCTGTAGGAGAAGTTCAGTTTCCAGCACACCCTTTCTGCAGAGCAGGCCTTTGGGACATGTCTAGGTAAGTGGGACACCACCCTGGGCTTTGGGAAGGCCACTTAAGTAGTTTTGATTCCATATGGTTCCATAGTGTCTTTCTTCCTTTGACTGCCTCCTTCAACATAACTGCCCTTTTCTCTTCATATATGATAAGGGAAACTACACCAGATGCTTGCAGTCCTGCTGGGTATGTAACACCTGAGAAACAACACTCTCCCTGAAATGCTCTCTGCACTACAAAACTGCAAGGAGATATGCAACATCTCATGTGAAAACAGCCCAGGCATGTGCTACATGTGAGCCTGTCTATGCATGCTGCTTCTGTATATGTACTGAGATGGTGCACAAATCTGTACGTGCTAAAGCAGGCTTGATTCACTACTGCTAATGATCCATACCTTTTTTTGAGGGAAAGAAGTGGGAGTGACAGATAGAGGGTATGGGAATACAAAGAATTTGCTCATAAGAATCTAAGAACAGCCTTGCTAAAGAGTAATTACACTCTGGCTAAGAGTTAGGACTACTCAGAAAACAGTTTTTATTCCATGGGAAATTCTGTTTCAAGAGCTTTCTTCCTAAAATCTAGATGAAAATCCTACGAGGCGTTTCAATTTTGACAAAATTCCATAAATTTGGAAGATAAACCAGCCTTTCAGAATTATTCAAACATTTCTGCAGAAAACTAAACTCTACAGTGACTCCCTACCGGATAATTCTTACTCGTATCAGTGAGTATTTGAATCTTTTATCAGTACTATATAATCTCTTAAGATGGAAGTCTTTAGTTTCATATTCAATGCATGCAGATGTTGGGGGACCAAGATTTTGTCTGTCATTTTTTTCTAAAAATTTTCTAAAAATTGGTGCACTTTTCCTTAAATCTTGTATTGCCCAAATCACAACATGATTTGACTTCATTGCAGAGGCTGATGACAGAACCCAACTTACCCAACTTTTTGCCTGCAGACAAAGAGAGCAGTAACAGCCACCAACATCACAATGAGAAACAAGCCAGCACTCACACCTTCAATAACACCAAAGAGTGGCTCTAGAAAGAGAATAGAGCATTTATATATTTGGAGGACAAAAGATCAATTTTTTTGTGTGAAATATGCTGCCACCAACTCAAGAGAATACAAGGAAATTTAAGGCACCTAAACCTAGCTAAACCAGGCCTTGATTTTCCATGCTGCTTTTTCCAAATGTCATGCAGAATCTTTTACTCCCACCCCTACTAAAGGAAAAACCACAACCCCAGCATCTCTGAGTTTGTCTCTTGTATTTAGAAACTTCATTG
>JAVCKT010007848.1:0-10289 GCA_032273925.1 Rhynchotus rufescens
TATTATTGATGGTAGATAATGAATTGAACCAAAGGAACTATGGTGATCAGAAACACATTTGAATAGTCTAAATTCCTCCTCATCAAAAGGTCCTTTTGTCTGTCCTCAGGCCCTCACAAGCACCTCATCAAGCCAGGCCACAGCGACCTCCTCGAGCATCTACCATCGGGCCACAGCCACACTCACTTGCGTAATTTTAAAACTCTCAAGTTCACACTCCTAGTTTTTAATTCAATGACTGGAAAAGGAAAATACCCTTTTTTTTTTAACCTTCTAACAAGTTGTTCTAATTTCGTAAGTTTGTTTTATTCCCATTCAATTAGTTAAATAAGCCAGAAGAAAGAAGGGGTCTTTGTTTCAAGCACCTGAAGACCAAGTCAGAAGTTGCCTTCTGACTCAATAGACTCTTGGGCCAGGCTTTAAGCCACAGACCTCTCTCATTTCCCTGGAGGCACACATACATTTCCTGCGTATTTTTTTTTCCATTTAAATTATGTTAACAGAGTAAGCTCTAATCTTTATCAGGTCCTTAAAGACCACTCTAGCTCTGCATTTTGGTACTCCACACATCCATCTCTCACCACGTGCTTCCAGGGAAGCAGCCAGCATTGTCAGTAAAATATTAGGAAAGCAGAAAGGGCCTGGGCCACCCTCTGCCTCCCCACAGCCTGCAGGGGCCTTTCAAGGCCAAGAAGCCACAAAAGATTAAGCCCAGCTGCCGCTGGCTCCTGTTTTTTCAGCTATCAAATTGCACTAGTCACAACTCCAAGATTTTACCACATTCAGGAATGCATGCAGGGTTTTTTGTTTGTTTGTTTTTAAGTATTAGTCTGAGTTTCCCAACATCATGCCTTGCCTCTGATTGTTGAGGTCAAATGAAAAATGCCTGCAGAAGCAGACAGTGCTGAGGACTGCCCATTTTTCTGTTTCAGAGCAAATATATGGGGATAACTGAAGATGCTTTAACGTGAATTAATAAAAAGTTATTCTACCATAAGCTTCCATATCTTCAGCTATGATGTATATGTGCTTTTTAAGAGGTTCACCATTTTCATCTTGATTTTACATACAACAGACGGCACAAGCTAAGGACACCTCACCCCTGGGGAGCTACTAGTTCACCTCTTAGAGCTTCAAGCGCACGGGAAAGAGACCAACCAACCCCCACATCTCCAAACACAGTTTCTCACATAGAACTTGTCTCTCCTGGGATTAACTGGCCTTGTCCAGTAATGCTCATCTCCAGGATCCCATCCTTTGGTCAACCACCGAGCGGTGAGACTTGGCCAACAGCCGCATCCCTGTCCGCCCATGGCTCCTTCCTGCTCCAGGAGGAGGAACAGCAGCCCCATGCCCATCATTTGTCACCTTCTCAGTCCCTTTTGGCTGCTGTGTAGAGAAAAGCTGCACAGCCTGAGCAATTCAGGATTATTAAAGGAAGAATATAGTTGAACAAGCAAACCTTAAACCTCTCAGTTGAAAACACGCCTTTTGATTAACGCTGTTGTTCCAAAAAAACAGACACACCAATCAAGTACTGAACTGACACAAATGTCTCCTCATAAAATGAGAAAGCAAGGATCTATTGCTTGAAATGATTTTGTGTTGTCATATGCGGTATAAACTGAAGATAAATATGTACCCTGTGCTAATAAGAACAAAGAGATTTTCCTACCACTGAAAGGAGCCATCATCTAAGATTTGGGATTGATTTTGAAGAACACACCTGGGACGAATGATAGCACTAACATCTGTGGAGACAACTTCCATTTGCCCTGCACATCAGGTGAAACGGGGAGAACTGGACAGATGAATAAATAACAGTTTCCTCGCGCACAAAATTCCCACCATTGAAAATCCCTGTGAAATCATAAAACAGTCATATACTCTCCCAAAATAAGCCATATGTCTTATTTAATCAGCTGACTTCAAAAACTCTTCAAAAAGCTAGGCATGTTTGTTATACTTAGGATAAAACTTGATAGATTTATTAAATGAGACAATACTCTGAACCAGAAACTGTATTCTAAATTATTTACTCTTTGAAGGATAGAATCTGTCAAACCTTTTTTCTCTTCTTTGGGGAACAAAATAAAGGCTTGGGGTCAGATACCTTTACTCAAATATTATCAGTGCTGAGTTTATCTGCAGAAGAAAAACAAAATCTCAAACAAGTGAACAGAATATTTTAACAGGTTTTTGAATATAAAAATATGTTATTAGGTAACTAATAGCTTCTTTCCCTTAATGTATTTAATAAAGATATTAATGCATTAAGCTTTGGGCATTTTTTAAATGAATCCAATTATCATCAGGAAATAGATGATGTATTTGAATGAAGACCTGCAGTATGTCAAGTGTTCTCCCTTTTTCTTCCGGCACAAGAAATCCATCTCCAAGGATTTATCCAAGGAAGAAGAACTAAATGGATAAATTCCAACATATTAAACACACTTTCTACTCTGCCTCAAGGAGCAATTCACCTTACAGAAAGTTGAAAAACAAAAGCTCTTGGGAAAAATAAGCACAGGGCTTGATAATTTTTACCATAATTCTTCTGGGGTTGATATTTGAATGATCTTAATTTTTAAACACTGTGCTCCTTTATAATGACATTAATGGCTACTTCCCTTTGTGTGAATTTAGCCTTCAAATACAATGACTCAGAGGTTTCTGAGACTTGCTCCTTGGGAATAAATGCTGTCTTTTGGTTAAGGTGAAACTCCTGATTCTTACTTCTATTTTATTATTTTTTATTGGCCATCTAAATCCTGTGAACTGAGGCTCCACAGAGCCCCTTTATGCTCTGTGCATCTTACTGTGTACGACTGCAGATCACTCCAGAGACCAAGCTAGAAGCATAGCCAGGTCTTCTGAAATGCGGTCCAGGAGCTATTCTTCTGTGTCTGTTAATTACAATTTCCATACTTCATATAAATTAACCCACATTTTAGCACGGTGAATCATCTTATTCTGCTTTCCTATAGGACCAAAGCATACACAATCATATGGTGTGAGCCTAGATCCCTGCTCGACGTTTAGATCCCGCTGGCCGATGTGAAGCCAACCTGACAGTGGAGAAGAGGTCTCCGAGGTGCTACAAAAGGCTCATGAAACAGGCAGCTGCTTGGAGGCGAGAAACCCAATAAACACCCTGATAGAGGGAAAACTGCAGTGTGAGACCAGGCCTTATTACAGCAGCAGAGCACTCGCATTAGGGAAAGCTCTTAGAGATGCTCTGGCCACGGGAAGAGCTTAAATCTTCCTCACCACCCATGTGGGCCAAGGGGAAACAGATCGGTAGGAGTGAAGGCCTCCGAGGGGTTTGTTCGCAGGGAAGCAGGGACACTGAGAGCGGGCAGCAGTGGGGGCTCCGCTGGTCTCACCTCCAGGCCGGCTCTCCCGACACGTGTCCCTGTGCCAAGCTCTGCCATGCCACAATCCATCCTCCCGCGCATGCAAAGGGATGGCCACGCCGTTCCGGGCTCGAAAGGCTTCACTGAACTCCCCGTTCATCACAAAATCATCTTCAGCTGCCTTCTCGGCCCTCACTCCTGCGCTGGCCGTGCTCGATGCTGCATGCTGCTCTGTTCTCGTCTCATTTACTCTTCTTCTCTCGGCTCTTCAGGGACGCCTCGCCTGCTCCCTACAACAGTATCGGGCTGCTCACCTCATGCATCTCTGCTCTTAGGACTGTCTTGCAAAACTTGCATCTCCTACCCCTCTAACTCACTGGATCCTGAAAGGAGATCTTGCTTTGAAATTGCTGCCTTGCCTACTTAACCACATTAATGGCCTGCACACAACATAATACTGCATTGACCCTAAAACAACTCTTCTGGCATATCCCTAAAGGAATCCCAAGCCACAAAATGAAGATCACCCACGCAGCCAAGTCTCACTTGTTTTAAAATCAATTCTATTGCCAAATGTCTAGAAGAAATGCAGTTTTTGGTTCAGAAAATGATTTGCACTCCTGTTTACAATTTGGTGCAGAAAGAGCTTTCCGGATCTGCTGGTGCCACCACAGCTGACCCCAGCCCAGGTCGCAGGAGGGCTGCAGCACCTTGGGAGTCTCCTCACCCCTCTGAGCACCCCAAGGACCTGTCGAGGCTCCGTGGCCCAAGGGCCTGTGCTGTGCAGCAGCCACGGCTCCAAGAGCGGGTGGCTTCGTCAGCTGCATGGTAAAGGATGGGATGCACTTCAGGGTGGTTTTCGGGTGCACCAAATGCTGCTGTTTTTGCTTGCAGAGCACCAAGAGCAAGCGAGGCTTAATACCAGAGTATCTTTAAAGGCTCGTTTTGGATAAACCCTCGCTCCCCACACAAGCCTAGCACAAAGAGGCATAACTTCATGCCCATGGGCACACGAACGAATCTATCTGCCTGAATATTCCATGGCCTTTTCCTCCTAGAATTAAGCTGAGCAACGGCGTGTTACAGGTAGGACAGCCTAGGTTTAATATCCCAGAATATACCCTGAAGCATCACACCATGGACTGACAATTTCCCATCTCGCTTTCTAAAGGACTTGGCAGAGTATAATATGCAAGTGCAACATTTCTAGGTCTGAAAAACACTGCTAAGCTTACCTGATAATTTAGAGCCATATAACACTTAGCATTTATATACAGGGTAGCTAATGTACTTGATTTTCAGGCAAGGATTACAAAACCCTCCAAAGCTACCTGCAGTATATATATTTTTAAATAAGTAAGCTGTAAAAGCTATGGGGTATCCCAGAAACAATCACATGTTTCTATGAGGAAGCAAGGTTTACCGCTCCCGACCTTGGACCACTTGCACAGCCCACCTGCAGCTTTGCCACTCAGCACCCTCAGGACCCAAGCAGACATTCCCAAGGTTGGTTTGCTCAGGTACGGCTCTCAGCAGCAGCTCCTGGCAGAACAACATGGTCCTATCCTATATTTAAATCTCATCCTTCCCCCAGACCATGTCTCTAAACTCTCCCCTTTTCCTGCCCTACTCTCCAGTTACACATTCAGCCTGAAAAATCCCTACACCCCACTTTGCTTTCCCTTCTCACACTCCCCCCAGGCACAGGGCACACGGCACTGCCCTGCTCCCGAACCCTGCAGTCAGTTGTGGACACCAGTGGTGGCCAGTTCTCGTGGCACCACCTGTACACGGGCAGAGGGGACAGCCGGGAGGCCGCGTGTGGCACCGAGGTGCCACCTGCCAACAGGAGCCCATGGGCGACCACCTGCTAGAAACGCTCCCCTACTCCACCTGGGAAGGGGCACGAGGGCTCTGCAGGTGCGTGCGGAGGCGCTGGCTCCAGCTGCAGCAGCAGGTCCACAGAGAGGCTCGTGGCTCCCCTCTGGCAAGGGCATCGTGCAGGCAAGAGCTGCTGCTCCTGCTCCACACACTGCTTTGGAAAGGGACCCTGGCAGCCTGGGGTGCTCGGCCTCAGAGGGCTCTGCTCCCCGGCCCCATCTCTGCACACACACACACATGTGCACACTCACACACACACACACACACACACATGTGCACACTCACACACGGGGCTTTCTGCAGTCACAGCAACTCCTGCTGCCTTCTTCCACTCCCAAAAGCTTCCACACATTCACGTTTCCTCTAACAACTTTCTGGGAGGCAGAAACACAAGCCGTGGTCTCTAAGCACTGATGAAGCAGACAGACACGTCCATCATCACACTAATTATACAAGACTCCTTACCACTATATGGGTAGGGAAGAATAGGATTTGCTCTTTAGCCAGTTCCCACAATCTCTCCTAATCTCAATATGGACAAAATATTCTGAATCTGCTAATAGAAATGGTCATGCATACAGAGTCTCTACATACATACAAAAACATGTATGTTTGTAGTAGTCACATGCACAGTGAAAAACAAAGCAGATCTTTAATCGTCATGATGCATGATAGTTAACAAACCTACAGCAATGTACTCTGGGTTGTCCTTTAAATGACAGCTATTCTAATTAAAAACACTTATATATCTGAATGGAGCAGAAGGTAAATTAATGAACAGTCCCTAAATGACCATGCTGAATAAAGGAAAAACTACTTTTAAGACTGATAGCAAAAAAATAACTTTGACTTTCTCAAACAGTTAAATAAGTTATTCCAGGCAGCTGTCTCAATTAGTGCAATCCTACAGAAAATGCAAGTAACATCTGTAAAGAATAAAACTACTGTCATTCAACATTTTTACTTTCCCTTCTGTTAGGGGACTACCTCATATTTGGAGTAGTTACTGTTTAAATCCAAACAGACCATTTTGGAACAGAGCTATTACGCAAATATCTGTTCTGTATTCTTCCTAAAAGCAAAGCTGGGTTAGTCTGGACAAGACCTGATGCACAAAACAGGTTCTTTTATTTTTTGAGCAGGGAAGCAACATCACAAATGACACAAAGGCAGCAATGACAAAAGATTACCTTCTTAAAAAATAGACACTCAAAAATACAAACACATAACAACCTTCTCTGGGCTAGTGTTCGTGTTGCAATCATTTAAATATTTGTATCCTTTTTAGATATGTTTACTTGCAAGTCATTGCAGTGATATTAAGAGTGCGTCAGTGAAAGTAATATAAAGACCTACTTGCAGTAGCAAGTTTGTGCAGCAATACCTGTATGTGCATATTTGTAACACAGACATCATCTTCTATTTACATGAGTTATAGGAAATTACTTATCTGAAATGCCTGACTAAGATCCAAGATCCCAAACAACAGAAGCTAACTGCACCTCGTCTTCAAAAATTTAATAACCTTAACACAGCAAACGAGGATATTGCATGCCTGGCATTTTAATGCTATTCTCCGGATACCTGGCTTGTGTTGGAAGAAAAGATCATGCCTAACAACAAATGCAATCTGAGGCAATATTTAAAGATTAGATTATCCTTCACTGCAAACAGCTCATTTGGTTTACTACCACATTGCTTTACTCTTATTTTGCATCCTTTTACTACAAAAAAACGCTGAATATTCAGTTTAGATTTACCAGCAGCTTTTTATTTAGGACTAAAAACATTTACCTAACACATTCTTCGCAAGCAAAGTGAAGAAAATTCAGCCATCTGTCTCCACATTACAATAACAGTTACAGAAGAGGAGATTATTCTATAGAGCATGAAATTTAGTGATAGGAATTGTTATATTTTAAGCACCATCGCACTTGCATCAGTTCAGTTCATCAGAACGCTGCACAACAACGTCCTGCAGCAGCAGTGATTTATAAGGAAACGCAAGACATTTTAAAGGTATTAAACACAGTATTCTTATCAGCGTGCCCGTCCACGCTCCAAACTGAGCAAAACCACCCGTGCTCCTGCTTTCCCACCTCCAGCACCTCCCTACTTCTAAATCCCCCCGAAAGGGCTGGCAGGGGCTCGCTGGGACGCGGCGAGTGCTTACCTGGGAAGCCCCCCTGCACCATGGCTGTGCCAGGCGCCCCTCAGGGCGTCCGCGTGGCCGGCGAAGCCGCGGCGCCGCGCGCAGCTCCGATCCTCATCGCACGCAGCCTCGCCGCTCGCCTCTCTCTTCTCACGACCTTGGGCCTGTGTTCCCCTCCGATTTCTCCTCTCCTTAAGGGCAGACTGTCAGCTTGCTTCCCGAGATGCCATCAATGACAGGGATGTGAGGCTGGCGGCGGGCGAGCACTGCCTGCACGAGCACGGCGCATCCCGGGCTCCCCCGGGTCACCCTGGATGCTCCGCTCAAGTGCCAGCCCCATCCCGAGCACCACTCACCTCCGGCTGCCTCCCTGCCACTTGCAGCCAGCACCACGCCGCGCACCCACGGCGTGGCACTGCTTACGAGCCATTTTTTTTATCTAGGCATCATCCCCACGCAGGCTACGGGGTTAGCAATGAGCTGCTCAAAAGGGCTCCGGCGGGCGCGCCGGGCTGCGCCGCTGCACAGCTCGCGGCTCCCCAACGCCGGCGCGCGCTCCCGCATTATTTTTGCACGCCAGAAAACAAAGAAAAGCAGCTGCCATCGCAAGGACGAGTCAAACTTCATCGTGACTTGTATTTTGCTGCCGCTCTGAATGAGCAGCATTAGTTTTATTGCAGGGAGTGCTGAACTGAAATGCTGAAGAGAGTCAAACCCCCTTATTTAGTAATTAAAAAACAAAGATAACAGCGCTCTCTACATTTATAAGTGTACTCAGTAATTTGGGGAAGTCCTTACCAATTCTCTGTTCCAAATGCTGCATTTAGAGCAACCCAAAATATTCTGTTATTTTGTTAATACCATTAATTTGTTCATTTTTAAAGTTCATTGTCCTTTCTTTAGAATGTATATCACAGCACACACATAGCCATCTGTTCAGTGCATTATGTACAAGCACACAGTTAAAAAAAATCCAAGTCCCAGCTGCAATTTTACTATTAAAAATTCATCAAGAATGTAATTTCCTTCTGCATCGGAGGGAAACTGTACACGTGATTTGCAAACACAGAGTAAAAAAGCCCTCAATAATAAAACTCCAAAAAATTCCCAAACTACAACACCAATTGCAGTTTATCCTCACGTAGTACAACAGCTTGCAAGGCTGCCCAAAGTGTATAGTCCTTCTGGGGCTTTTATTAGGACTGGTTACAAAACCTACATATTTTAGCTAATTATGACTCAGAATAAGAATGAGAAAAGAAGATTAGCAGTATAGAGACATATTAAATACAGATTAACCTAGAGCTAAAAAAAAAAAAATGAAAATCACTGCTCTATTTGTCTAATCCTGGTTTTTGCACCATCTTTGAAAATGCACCCAACTGAACACACACACACAGTGATTTAAATTTTGTTAAATATAATGTTAACTATGGCAATAATTATTTTTCCAACATTTTATGAAGCCTGCGGCTTTTTCCTGGCCACATCTTACTCCTTGAACATCTTCACTATTTGCTGTTGATTGCAGTGACATCTATTGGAGAGGCAGCGTTTGGCTACATGAGCCACCTGAATCCTAATTTTGAATGTTTGGGTTTTTTTTTTTTTCCCCTCCCACCTCTGTTTTAGCACAACTTTGCATAAAAAGAAAAACTGGATTCTTGGGAGCTAGGTTGATTTACCAATGTTTTTGTTTTTATTTAGTTATATCCTTTTCAGCAATTCTGGCATCTTTCCAAAGTGACAGCAGTAGTTTTGGCATCTGAGTTCACAGTAGCACTTGAGGCTTCCCGAGGTCACATCTTTGCACCTGAAGCACACCCGATGAACTTGACCATATTTGCAGGGTCTCAGACAAGCTCTCTTTGGGGCTTTTAGGGTTTTTTTTGGAATGAAAACCAACCCTATCTCATGTGCATATGGTCAACCACCTTCCAACTCCACGTGGGTCTGTTCCAACCAAGGTGTACAAGTTATACCCACATCCCCTTCACTCTAAGTAAGGGGAAGCATTAGAGATCCAAAAATCTCCAGTTTTGGTAGCAGAAGCCATCATTCCTCAGAAAGCACTTGAAGCTAAATCACTAAACCTTCTTGCTGCTGCATTAATGTCTACATGGTCTAGAGACCAAACAGAAGGGAGGAAGACTACAATATAGCTCAATATCCCAGCAGATGGGAATTGTCAGCACAGCAGCATTTACTCCATTATCTTAGCCACCTTGCACTAATAATAAAAACAGCTAATAGAAAACTATCTTAAACTTATTTGAAATGAAGCAGATCAATCAGTATTCCAGCTAGACAAAGAGAGAGATTTTTTTAGTAAAAAAAGATTTTTTAGTAAAAAAAATCTAACATTTGTTACAACTACAGATTCCAAGATTTTCAAATAGTTTACATCTTAATTTTCTTATAATGTTTTTAAGGTCTTTCCCATCTAACTTATTATTGTCCTCAACTCAATTGAAAAAATACATCTAAATTGCACTGTTACTAATGCCCAGAGGAAAACTTACGAAACACTTAATTACCAACCATGCTACCCATCCATTTCCTCTGCTTTTTACTACTAATCCCTTAGAATAATAAGCCCCATCGAGATGCACATTAGTCTGTCAGCAGATTCCTAGAGCACACCTATGGCCATCCACTACTATAGAAAACCCTACTGGTACCTATAGATGTGTCTGTAGCACAGCCACCTGCAAGGGCAAACAGTGCCCTGTACACTCTCCCCTTTACTACTTGCTTTGACTGAAATAATTCTCTTCAAAACCTCATGTTTAGAAAATTTGGAAAAGCTAAATAATGTCTACATGGAGAAAGTGACCTCCACAAAAACAGCCTCCACCACAGGCAGTTCCCACTACGGGAGAACGGACCCCAAACCACAA
>JAVCKT010007848.1:17332-36341 GCA_032273925.1 Rhynchotus rufescens
GAGCATTTCAGTTACAAAGCAAACACCAAAAGAATTAGGTAATGACAACAATGAAGATTCCCAGCATGGTCTTCATTTTGCCCAGTGTAGAAGACCATCACAACACAGTCTTTAAATTACTTGCTTTTAAGGAAATTAGAAACATTTGGTATTTCTTTTACGGCTCACTGTTTGATGTCTGACCCCATCTCTCCATTCAATAAAATACTAGTCTGAAGTTAACTTACGGAGGTGCATACTTGATATAGAACACAATGCAGACTTCTGAATAAGTGTCAGTTCTTTAATCATTCAGAGTTGAATACTATGTTTTAGAAAGTAAACATCAAATGAGCAAGTGTCAGACTATCATATTTTTGTTGCTCAAAAAGACATACAGTAGAAAGAAATTATTTGGAAAAAAAAGCATGGATTTTAGTTTATTATGAAAACAGTTAAAAAGACTATGAAAACATCACTATAGAATGATTAATCAGAAACAATCATGTGGCTGCCCAAAGCCAACAGCACAAATTTCTCAAACAAAAGCTGCACTGCAAGCAGTCCAGAGCTCCCATGTGAAATCATTTCTCTACTAACCTTAATACTTCAAATTCCTAATAAATATCTCAATCTCCATCTGTTACCTACTGAGGCAGGAAAGAGACTCACATCCCTGCTGATGAACATCATACAGAAAAGTGCATGCTTAGCCACTGCATAATATTCTTCTCTAATGCTCTTTATCCTTACAAGGAGAAACATCTTTTCTTAATGCATTTGTACTATTGCAGGTGCTTGACCTATACCTGAACCACAAAGATGCTGTGAGAACCTGGAAGTGGTACTCAAATGCAAGCAGGCAAGTTTATTTTATACTTTGTTTTGGTCTATAAGATTAGGCCATATCAGGGACAGGGGAACCCTTGGGTTCCTCTATGCCACAGAAGAGATTCCCACTCTTCTAGCAGCACCCTGTCTTGGTGAATGGCAGCTGGGAGAGCTTAGCAGTTCTGGTTGCTCCAACTCAGCCTTCACGTAGCCAACCACCAGAATATCCAGTATTCCAGTTTTCCTTAGATCCCTTTTGATTGCCGAGGTAAAGCAAGCTTCAGAGAGGTAGCCGAACATTCCAATGTTATGGTGAATTTATTTTTTTTTTCCTCTGTTTTAATCTTCTGTAAAAGGTCAAATATAAAAATGGAGCCAACTCAGATAGTCCCACTGTGATTTCTGCCCTCCCCGTCTCTGCAAGCGTCCTCCCCAGGGGGAAGTGCTCTCACCTACATGTTTGCATTCAAATTTTAGAGAATATTTTTAGTTATGAAATGCAAAATAAAACACACAGGTCAAGTACACATGTGGCAGACCTAAATTACCGCCCATTCAATATACTTATTTACAAATACAAAATTCACCATTTAGGTCTATTAGATGTATATCTGAGAACCAAAGTTTAGAACCAGACCAAAAACATAACTGCATGGTCCATAAGCAACAAGGAAGGATATAAACTAGAAAAATCTTGCTGAAAGAAGTGTAGCCAAGCTTAAGCTATTTGTTATACATTTATTAATTTCTGGAATAAAAATAGAAAAACTCACTTTTGGCATGTTGGACAAGCTCTGGACGACAAACACAACAGGATTCCCTGCATTCTTGATAGCTTCTACTGCTTCCTCATGTGTGGCGTTTTGCAAGTCCACTCCAGAAACCTAACAAACAATTTATTTTTTATTAAATAGTTTCTCTCTCGCACAGAGTCACTAGAAGAGGTCACACTCTTTCAGATTAGGGCATCACAGTAAGGTACCAAAAGCAGTCAAAAGAAATTATGTTAAAAGTATTTTTCTATGATGCTTTAAGAAAAAGCCTCTTGGTGTTAACAGCTAAAGAGAGGCTACATATTTCCCAAAGCAATTTTTCTAGATTAAAAAAAATAAGGAACAAGATTTGTCAGATAGTGTTAGACTCAACATCCCTTCCTCAGGTTTGGCCCATTTATAAAATAAATCTGTTTTGAAACTGTTCTTCAAAATATCACATGCTAGAACAGCACTGTCAGCCCAGGAACCCCCAGATCAGGAAAATTCCTCTGCAGTGAGCAAAAATCAACATTGAGCCAGAGGTGACAGCATTCCCAGAAATGCCATTCCCTGAGTAGATACCCCAAGGTATCTACTAGAACCAGGGATTTCCCTTAAACAGTAGTTAACCAGACCATCATCTACTCCAAACCAACACACTCCAAATAACAGTTCAAATTGCAGTATGAAGAATCTATGCAAACAATGCTACTTTAAACAAAGTACTTATTCTTCAATTAAATGGATAGAATGCCCTTTTTTTGTTTAAGCATTGGAAACCAGGACCTAACCTATCTTTTCCTAATAAACAAGAGGAACCTCTCTATTAGGACCTGGAATGAAAAGTACTGGAGGAATTTAATTTGGTTTTCCAGACACATTGCCATAAAATACTTCACGGAACTGTGGTAGTATTTTGTCCCTCCCACCCCAAAGCTATCTCAGTCAATCTTTATTTCTTTAAA
The DNA here is from genome assembly GCA_032273925.1 of Rhynchotus rufescens. Classification (NCBI taxonomy): domain Eukaryota; kingdom Metazoa; phylum Chordata; class Aves; order Tinamiformes; family Tinamidae; genus Rhynchotus; species Rhynchotus rufescens. Next base: position 19,863 of record JAVCKT010007848.1, read on the forward strand.
AAAGAAAAAGTACCTCAAGTATTTTATCTCCAGTTTTTAAAGCCCTTGTTCTTCCTGCTGGGCTGTCTTCCAAGACATGTTTGATAAAGATCCCTTTAAGTTCCTCTCCATTCTTCAGGCGCTTTATGACAGTTTGTCCACCAACAATACTGATTCCAAGAGACACGCGAGGGTCTCGAAAGATCTCAACGCTGAAAAACACATGCAATAGTTTAACAGCTTGAAATAACTTTTGAAGCTATTAAATGCAGAGCCTTAAACAAATGTGAGCTTTTGGTCTTTCGAGAAGATTTGACAGTAAATGGATAAAGAAGATACACAAGAATGGTTTAAAAGGAGTGTTTCTTTATCCTGAGCAGACCTTACTCTGCAAAAACAACACTCCCAAAAAACAACTCCTCCCAATAAGCTTGTGCTTTAGAGCAAGTCCAGGCAAACAGGTGAGTCTGGAAGGAAATGAACTCAGTCTCTTCCACAGAAGAGAAGACATAAGGTAAATGAGAAATAGGTCAAGTATATCAACATACATCCGTGGTGGTCCCCAATGGCTGAAGTTGGGAGTTTCTTCTCCTTCTCCTTCTTCTCTCTCAGGTAACTCACTAATTGGGAGTGGAGGGAGGGAAGGAATACAAAATAAAGAGAGTCATCACATCCGTCAGGTCACAATTCCTTTCACATTTGTATCTGGCACAATGATAGCAATGCCTCACACCACCCTGTTTAAATCTGCGGCTTTAACTCATTCTAAATGGCTATTCAAACTATTTATGTTTACTAATTAATCTGCTGTGATTCTTCTAGAGTGATACACAGATGTTAAAAAAGAGGTCCAGAAGGCTGACCAGAAAGCCAAATGTGATACAATTGGGAGAACAGATTCTGTGCAGTCCACTAATCACCCCAGAGTGCATAGTAATTAAACCATATATTACTCAAGAAATAGGAAATTTCTTGAAGAAATTTCCACAAGAAGTTACAAAGAATATTCCTTTGCACATATTTTCTGCAGATCCTCAAAGCTGTAAATGCAACCCTTACATTGCAAAAAAAACCAAAATTGGATGTGGTGCTGGCGAAATAATCCCTTCTCTTTATTCACTGAGCTGCTTTCACTCAGAGAGAACATTAAACTAGCAAAGCACTGAGGATGATTCAACAGGCCCCAAAAGCAGAACCACTACCCACTCATGGGCTACTGGCTGGGGGAATTACAGGACACTTGACATATGTGGCAAGTATTTATCACCTCTACCAGCTGAAGGCTTCTCAGCAGCACAGGCAAAATATAGTTTCTCCTGCATAGGCCTGTGAGCCACAAGCTGATATCCCAAAAGGATAAGGAAGGGAAAAATAAAAGAAAGGGGAAGATAGAGCTGTGACAAGGAGCTAATGGCAGAGCTCTCAGCAGGAAGGACAATTACCACTGGCTCCATGCAACTTTCCTCCACCACATCCCTTCTTCTGGCTCTCCACACAGGCAGGCATAAGGGAAGCAGGTGGCAGAGCCACAGGCACTTTTCTGTCCTCAGTGCTCAGGGAGAAGAAATGCGGCGAGTAGAAATTCAGAACAAGCTGCAGAATTCAGCAACTTGTGCAGAAGTCAGAGGACTGGCCACTACCACCGCACGCACTGCAGCTTCACGCAGTGTCTAACAACTGAGCAGTAAAGCAGGAAACAAACTGACAGGATAACTGAAAACTACCTGAAAATTGAAACCCTTTCTCCATACCTGTACAACGCTGTTCTAGATTGAGGTAAGGCAGCTCCCCTTCCATATTCCTGATTCTTAGAAACAACAGAATTGTCCTCTTTTAGTTCCTTTTCAATCGCTTCTGGATCGACAGGAAGGGCAGGTACCTTTGAGTCAAACTGAAGCTTTGTACCTGAAGAAGAAAAGGTAGAGATGTAAACATCTGATGCTTCTGTGCCTGCACCTCACAATGCACCTTGCAAATAAGCCTCTTAGCTTGCCTTGCTCCAGATACGGGTGTTGCATGATGATCATGGTGATCAAGAGACTTAGAGATACAAAACATACCTTTTTGAAGGAAGTTTAAACAACACTAACCACTTTTTTTTATAGCATCTTGCTTCTGATCATACCTGCTGACATATCTACTCAGGCAGGAACAAGCACCAAATCTCTGTCGAACACACAGCTGAGGTACATGAGAAATGATTCCCACCAAAACGCACAGTTAGGAACACTGAACTCATTCCCTCATTCCACATGCAAAGGGAACACTGCAAGCAAACCCATGCTCCAGCACAGCAGCACACCACACTGGGGAAAATGGATGTCATTTTGGTGCCATAAATATTAACATTAATTAAGCCACCACAGCTCCCTGCCAAAGTCATTAGTGTACCAGTGTGGCTTACACACCCAACAGCACAAGATATTTGGGTGACAAAGAAAGGGAAAAAACAAAACACAAAACCAACCTCCTCTCCCAACAAGCAAGTGCAATCTCAGGCAGGCTCATAAATTAGTCCCTGGATAGTGTACTAAATTCCAACTGTTAATTTAGGGAAAAAAATAATTAGGCCCCGAAGAAATGGCTCAAAATATGTATGTCAATGTAATGAAACATCACCAGTCCAGATCAGATGTGAAGAAAAGGCTTGTTAAAATTTCCATCCCAACCTCTTCTCCCTCCCTCTCCAAGAAATCACGTGGAACATCAGCCTGTTTGCTACCATTCCTACTGCCTGACCAGGTTGCTCCCTGCTCCAACTGAGGCAGGCAGCAGAAAGCTAAAGCACAGGCAGCCTACAGGAATGCTTCAGATCCAGCAAGGAAAATCCTTGTGCACAGGGACAATGATCCAACTGCCTTGAGAGGCAGCACAGAGACTAAATCAGAGTTCAGTGATCAGAGCCTGCCCTCAGGAAGGAGATTCCTGAGCACAGACTGCCACCACAGAAACCCCTGACTGCAGGGGACAGAGCCCTGGGTCAGGTTGTCCAGAAAGGTGAAGTCTCCTTCCCTGGAGATCTTCAAATCCCACCTGGATCAGATCCTATGCAACATGCTCTAATTGACCCTACTGGTGCAGGGAAGTTGGACTAGATCATGTCCAAATGTCCCCTCCAGCCTTAATCATTCCGTGATACAAGAACATGATACAGCACAATCACCTACCATTGAGTTCACTGCAAATGCTGGTAGCGGTCGAACTACCCCGTGAACCTTTAGCATTCCCCCTCCCCACAGCCTATCATTATTTTAAGTACGAAAACCTACAGAATCAGCAGTGAAATGTGATGAAAGCCAAATTCCTGAAATAGCCATGAGCTATTTTGCTTAGGTATATAGTCCACTGGGGACACGGCTACACACCAATTCTCCACTAATAGTGGAAAGCAAAGCCCTGCAGCTACAGCCACTTTTCCCCGTTATTGTGGTAATGGTAGAGAAATATCTGAAGGCAGAAGCAGGATCATGAAGCTGGAATCTGTTTGAAGCTCAACTGCCTTGAGTCTGTAGATCTCTTCATTTGAATATTATCTCATTCAAAAGATTGAGCACAAATTTGTAGTTTAGTATTAAAGCTACATTTTCTAAATAAGAAATTAAAATGTAAGAAAAAGCTTCTTACAAACCTAAATCCACCTTGTTCTTTGCTCCTGGCTGCATAATTTCAGTATCAAAAATGCCCGTCTGATAGCTGCTGTCTGCTGTGGTTCCAGAAGATCTTGAACTTACACTCACATTTTCTTCATACTGCATGGATAAGAAAAAGCAATCACAGTTAGAAAACGCTAGTATTTACACAGCAGTATTTCATATAAGTGTGGATTTTACTGCAAATACACAGGTTTTGAGCTACAAGCTACATTTATATTTATATTTATTTACTCAGGTAACTAGGAAATGCTAAGTGCTCATCTAAGCACTGTATCGAAGAGAGGTGTGAAAAATAGTGTGCACCATTACAGAATAAAACAATCATCACATCTTTTTACATGTCTAATTCAGATAAGAATTCATTGACTTTCTCATCTGTTGTTTTTCAGTGACAAACATATGGATTGCATATTGGGTACTGTAGTATAAAACTGGCACTTGAAACCACTTTTTACCCTATTTTTATCTATAGGCTAAAATATAGTGCAAAGGGGGACAAAACAGGCAATCTTGAAATTCTGTTGATGGCTGTGATTTCAAATTCATTTTTGCTTCCGTTTCTTCATATAAAAGCATTCCCCTCAGAAGCTGCTGCACCGAAGGCCATTATCATCACTTTTTTTGTTTAGCAAGTGAATGAACAAAGACTCAAAAGGGGAAGAAATATCTCTGAGCACTTGAGGAGGATGCATAAATAAGAGTTTGGCAATATCCCCAAAGCTATCTCTGCTTCTGCTCCTTTATCCACCAGTATCCTTGTTACAATTGCTTCCCCTGTATCATTTTGCGCTCAACTGCAGTATCATCTGGCTCACGGAATTGATCAGGATTAAAAATAAGGAGGAAAACAGGAGCTTCTTTCACTGTCTTTGTTGCTGAAGCCTCTGGATTATTACTACTGTGACCCGACCTAACCTTCTGCTATTACTGAAACACATCAAATTAGCACAGCTTGCGAAAAAGGAATGAGTCAGAAGTAGGAGAAGAGGAAAAGGACCCCAGTGCAGGATGTCTGTAACTACGCAGATCAGGGCGTGCATTATTCGAGCACTTAAATATACAGACAGTAACTGAGAGAACCCTCCCTAATGTTATAACAGGGCCTTTTGTAGAACAGCAATCAAAATGCAACTCTGTACAAGAACAGTTCGAGGTACTCAGTTCTAACCTAGTAATTACACAAGAGAAGCTCATTACAGATTTTAGTGCTTGACAGGTAGGTCCTCATGGTCAGGATATGGCACTGGGACTCCCCAGCTTTCCTTACCGCCAGCTCTTTATTGAGGGCATATTCCAGAGACTGTTTTTGACTGAAGCCAACACCAGATCTTATGTCTTGCATTGTATTCATCTCAAGTTTCTTTGCCCATTGCTCTGTAGAGCCAAGGTCTTCCTCTGAAGTTGCCTTCTGTCCAACAGACACGTCGTATTTCATGAAGTCAGAATCTACTTCGTACTCGTCATCTACCAACATCTCCCGCTCTTCATCTACTTCTGTTCTAGGTTTCAGAAATTCATGCATTTCCCAGGACTCCTTCTCGTACTCCGTATCCTTTTGAGGAAGCTGAAATGACCTTCCTAAATCCAAAATTGGATCATCAACAAGCTCTTCTTTAAAAGGCGTTTCATCTCTGAAGCCCTGTGCAAAACATTACAGTAATACAGATTTCACATTATGGTTCTTTCCAGCTCTTTCGAAGTCATTTTAGCCTAGGCCCTAGATGTCCTGTGCTGTTTTCCCTAGCAGTAGGTGCATTGCCCTTCCTGAGGGAGGAAGATCTCTCTGTACCCAGGTCAGAGCTGTCGCTTTGAAACACCCTCAACCTCACATAAAGGCGGCCCAAGGAACTGGAAAGAGGAAGGGCTAATTCCCGTTGCCTCTCACATCCCTGCTGTTTTCAAAAGAAGAATGCTCTGTTTTCCACTGACTTCACAGTGCAGAGCAAGGCAGGATAGAGCCAAAAAAAAGGTCTTCAAATCCAATGCCCAAGAGACCTTGCCCAAGGATTTGGCCCATTCCTCCCCAGTTTCACACCATCTTTTCTCCTAAACCAGATGAGGTGGCTCCTGAGCAAGCCTGCCTCCAGCTTGCCCCTGCACAGCGTTCCCGCAGCGCTGCACCGTGCACAGCTCCCGCAGGCCTGACACGAACACAGCACAACCCTTTCCTTGCTGAAGGCCACCAAGGAGGTGCTCCCAAACCTGCCTGCCGGGCACCAAGCACCCACACAAAGCTACGTATTCAGGGGTACCGATTCCAAGTGTTTGACTTTCTCCTTCCTGCCCCTTCCCAGACTCCCCAAGGTGCTTCGCTCTTTCCAACCCTTGCACCAGCATCCTGTTTGGTTAGCTTTGCATGCAGCCCAAATCAGAAAAGAGGCGGCAGGCAAATGCAGCAGCAACAAGGCAGCAGCCTTCGCCAGCACAAGCACAGAACATTAGCAATCCCGAAGTTTTTTCTTCCAAGGTATTAAGTATTCCATCTGCCCTCTTGTCTTCTATATGAAAAAGTACCCGGTCTGAAGAGCCTCATTTCCCTGCAGCGGCACCGTTCCCTGAGCGCGGCTCTTGCGAGAGGCACCAACCCCAGCGTTAGAGAAAGGAGCTGCCTGAGCTCAGAGACCACGCAGCAATTTGTATCCCCCGTCTCCTGATACAGCACTTAGCTCGGGGTAATCACACACTGCTGCACTGCAGTAGCAGACGCTACCAACGGCGCGGAGAGCACCGCAAACATGACAGTGAAGTCCACATTGCAGCAAGCATTCAAGTTCCTATATATTTTTTTCTAAAAAAAACATAGCCTTCTTTTGTCAGCACTACAGCACAACATAATGGTGCAAGCCATCGTGACGCACCGTTCTTGGCGCTTATACGAGTGGACAGGATAATAAATGGATGGAAATTTTATATCATCTAAGTTACTATGAGAGGCATGGTATATAAGGTAAAACACAGGCAAATACCTCTTCTTTATTTTACAAAAACTGACCACTCTAGTCTCCACATTTAGCAGGTCTTCTAAAAAATATATTATTTAAAGAAATTACTTAAAATAATAGCATTAGCTTTGTTTTATGAAGTAGAGAAGCTATCAGGCTGGCAGAGGACAACTGATTCTTAAGGAACACTCCCGACCTCTACCACATTACACTGCTTGCCTTGGTCATTCTAATTATTGCTTCAGTATTAAAGATTGGTTTGTGTTTAAGATCAGTTTGTGTTTAAAGACAGGTAAACAGGTTTAAGCAGCTTAATATGGAAATCTAGAATTTATTACCACACTGAAGTTCTGAATTATCTTTACTAATTTTCAGTTTAAAAAGAATATAGTTAACAAGATGAATTCATTCATGTTTGCAAAGCATTTTGAATTTCTATCTGCTCTCAAAAGATCCACATCTCATCACATACAGATCAGCACTGCAATGGTATTGCCTATTACCCTCCTATCCGAGTTTCTCACTACCCTCAGTGCCTTAGCTTCCCATAATAAACAGATTACTCAAAAATATGAGAGTAATTGAGAAAGAAATTAAAGAAATTACTCAAGAGCACATAGCAAGTCTATGAAGAACAGATTTAAAGCTTGCATTGTGCACTGGATTTTATTTTTTGCTTCATTGCATGTGTTCTGCTTCCACACTTTACTTTCTTCCAAAAACCAAAGGAAGAAAATAAGAGAGAAAAAAGGTTACTAGTAATGCAGCATTCCCATTTCATATCCAAGGTAACCCAAGGTATTTTAACAATATAATAAATTTAATAAAGCAGCCCAGGAACTGCATCTGTAAGCACCATTTTGTGTTCCCAGCACAATTAGCCATTAGAGCCTACTTTAGGTGGGAATCTTAACCAGACTATCAAATTCACCACAGATTCAAAACTGAGCCCCATCCAAAACTGAAGTCTTTTCTGAAGGAGGCCCTATTTTCTGACTTAAAGATTGTATTTGCTGCCCCCCTATAAGCTTAAGCTGAACGAAAAAAAGGAACCAAATACCTGTGGTGCTTCAAGTATTATTGAGAAATTATCTACTGGTGGTTCTGGAGATCTAGTGCTGGTTTTAACATTGCTGGGATCCATGTTGCATGTGTTGTCTTTGCTTTCTCCCTAAGAAAGGCAATAAGAAATGTAAGTCAGGAAACACACCAAAAACATTCCACATTGTCAAAATAACTAGAGAGAAGCAGCAGTCATAAAAGAGGAGAAAAATTAAATGAGAGGCCCTAGAAATAGAGGAGGTAAACAAAATAGGTTTTATTCTTTTAAAGCACTAGCACATATGTAGTAAAAATAAAGAAATACAGGACAGGAAGACATATACAAGGATATGAACATTAAAACTATTCTTTCTTTAAAAAAGAGAAGAGAATGTATTTAACAACCTTCCCTAATAGCATTCCTATTTCATCACTCCTTTATCAGTTTGAATTACAAGCACTTTCTATTAGATGGTGCTTTACTTTAATTAATTTTGCCTGGGTGCCCTTGATGAACAATGCAGCAGTGTTCCCAGGTAAACTACTGTCTGCTCCAAAGCCCTGCGTCCAGAAAAAGGAAATTGCACTTGAATTTACAGTCTTGACCTCAAACAGATTAAGTTTCTTTGATGTCGGTGGAACTTAAGCAATTGCTTTGCATCGCCTTGGAGAGAAATGGCTTTGGCACATATTTAAATGATTTGCCAAACTGCTGGGACCAAAATGCAACCGTGTGATCGGCCAGCGCCCATCCAGCTTTGCCCAGATACATTCTCTGATCCAATTGCTTGTTCTTTCAAGAAGAATTTGAGAACTCTGGTTTTGCAGTCAGACCAGGACATACAGCTGCCCATCCTGATATTTTCAGCTGTCCAGAGTTTTGTGGGGGTATAAGGAGTGTGTATTGCAATTTCTCTGCTTTCCACATGCATGCATACTTCTGCCCTGAATTTCCCAGAAAATACAGCAATACTGTCAAAGTTCATCACAGAATAAGATGGAAAAAAAAAATTTAAATCAGCCCTTACCACCAAAGGTTTGCAGATCCCAAGAGAAACTGTACCTGGTGGCACAGATTTCAACACTTCCACTGCCTCTGCTAAAGTGGCTCTGTCCAAAGACTTGCCATTCACAAAAACCAAGCGGTCACCTGGTAGAAGTTCCCCTCCACGCTCAGCTACTCCACCTGCCACCAAAGAGCTGATCACAATGGCTGTTCTCATGGGATCCAAGGGATCCTAAAAAAAGAAGGAAAAAAACCAGCCCCACCAACAAAATGGTAGTTTGTTTATTGTTTATTTTGAATATATGCAAAGCAGTCAAACGTATTCCTTGTTTTATGCTACCAAACTGAACCTTGCCAAGACATTCAAAAAGACAGTCTAATACAGTTAAGCCTTACAGTTGAAAAAAGGAAGGCTTAGGACGATACTCTCTTTCTTGATAAGATGATCAGAAAATTTAGCTTCCAAAGCTGCCTGATACCCTCCCTCTAGCCTCTTCTTACATACAGGAGAATGGCCAGGTCAACCTACAGACAGAAAAGCTTACAGTGGCTTCTGATTCTTCCAGAATCCTCTGACTACTCTAGTTAAGTACTACATGAAATAATCATGAAATAACTCAAGAGCTTCATATCAGCAAATTTTGTGTTAAGCAGTAATCCCTGTACAACAGTTTTAATGAAACAGAAGTAGACTTTTACTAAGACATTGCAGTATTCCTTTATTTTATAAATTACACAGATTTTAAAAAACACACTCTCCACCCCATGGAGCTGCCCCCATTGGGGAATACAGAGGAGAGAGAGAAAAGTCAGTAGTGATGAAAACAAATGTGACAAAGACAAAAAGAAAAAACCCAAAATATACTATACACACTGCAGAGACTGTAAACTGATATGAAGATATTCACCTCGCTTAGATTTTTCCCAGCATTTACCTTTGCACTGTATCATGTATCATTTCTATCAAATATTTGACCATTGCAATAAAATGATCAAAATTTATTATATAGTGGCTGAAAGATACACAAAAATATATGGTCAGGTTATTTTTCTAGGATTAAAACTACCCTTTCTCCCCCTTACTAAGTGCTCATAAAGTTTCTAAGTGCTTCTGGTATGCACTGTTTTCAACTGCATAATAATATATTATTTTTCCCTCAGGACTTGCATCTCATTCAGGCCATGGGAGGGATCAAAAAAGGGCAAAACTCAACTCCTAGACCACCATGAATTCAGCACCTCAGTGTTGACTTGAAAACAGGAAAGCTTTTTAACTCTTTATTTTTATGCAACTATACATTGCTTTCCAAATGAACTTCCAAGTACGTGCAAACATTTGAGGCAATGAATGCAGCATCTGTAAGTGCCCCAATTAGAGAAGATTAAATTAGAGGTCAGTAGGAAGAAAAAAATTGAAAATGAAGGCCAATATCATATATTAGTAATAATTCTCTCTTATTCTGTTGATTTAGCTTTGAAGAGCTGGACGGTGGAGCTGTAAACAGTCTCTGCTGCCCTTTGTGTACAAACAGTGGTGGCTTTGCCTGCCCGTCCCGATGGAGCCACGTGCCTGAGCCTCCCCATCACAGCTGCCCACAGAACAAATACCCTATTTGACACACACTTTGGGGATTTTTAGATTTTTTGGTTCTGTTCTGGTGCAAAATAAACACAAGCTTTTGCACTTCAAGCAAGTAAGGCGCTATCTGTGTTAGGAAGGCTTCGCTAGGCTCAGCTCAGCCAGCAAGTGCTCCTAACACGGCTTTATCTTGCCCTGCAAACGAAGTTTATGGTGGGTCCCTAAATGGGCAAACACTCTCTCAGCAAAACTGCACCTTTGCTGACACTACAGCATTAATACTATGATTTTTGCTGGCTTAGTTATATTGTCTAAAAAAAAAACCCCACAACTCAGCACCCACAGCACTCATACTTCCTGCTGCAGATGAGCTGCCAATAATTCACAAGTAAAACGCAGTGACTGAGAACGTGGCAGAACCAAATCCAAATTCTTGTTCTATCTGATCCAAAATTATTATTTTTTCTCTCACATCAGAATCCCTTAAGCAGGACACTCAAGTGGAATCTCACCATCAGCTTCCCCTGTGTGCCCCAACCACAGTATTTCTAATAAACACCTTTCCTGTTTTCACTGAAATCAGGTTACAGTTCAATTAAGTCTTACCAAAAATGTTCCAACCTGCTCTAATCTTCATGCTAAAATGGACAGGACAGAGATCCTGCAAATATGCACGGCTCCTATGCAGTAAAGCCTCAACATCTCACATGCACGAGCGTAAGCCACATTTTGAAATTGCCTTTTGAGGAGCTGTAAAAGAAAACTTCTTAAAAAAAAGGGCCCTATTAAAAACTGTTGATCAGGCAAATGCCAAACAGGGGCCTCCTTTTACAGGCTCTAATTACACTGCTGTTTTCAAGCAGAGGGAGCTATTGTACAGGAAGAGAAGAGCAACGTACCGGACCCAGCGACAGGGTTCAGTCCAGCAAGCGGAGCAGCGCTGCAGAAAAGCTCAACCTTCCTCACGAGCAGCGGAATCGCAGTGCAATTGTCACCAGGAATGCAACAAAAATCACTTTGGAAAATACAGAGCTATGAAGTCTTAAGCTGTAATCGTTAATAGATATTCTCTGCAGATTAGCAGAAGCTACCACAGCTGTGCGCTGCACCTTGCTTTCTTATTAATTTTTTTTGCTTTGTTTTTTTTTTTTTTTTGGAGGGAGCTTGTCTTAGGACTTTCCTCTGAACTAAATGAGCCCAGAAGAACAAGATCAGCTGAAATAAAACAGCAAGCACTGAATTCATATATTTACATCTTGTAAATAGGACTAGACCAGGTGCTTTGGCTTTAGGAGGAGCCAGTGCTGGCAGCAGGCTGGTAAACAGGCAGTGACTCTCTAACAGTGTCCAAAAGGGGTGTCTCGGGGGGCTTCGGGGCCACGTCCACATGCACAGAGCCCCTGGCTCCGCATGAGGTTACGACATGCACTGGTGGGAACCGCACACCCACCGCGAGGCTCCGGGCTCGGGGGCCTCGGCTCGCGATAAGCTGCAGGATAACAGTGATTTTTAGTCCCCAGCAGCAGGACTGGGTTTTGGCCGCTCCTTTGATATAAAAGGCTCATTTACCTGAGTAGAATTTACAGACTGGGAGGAAAAAAGATCAAAAATGCAGAGTTAATGTGTTGCTGTATGGGTATCTCAATGGATTATAGAAGGGACTCAACGTGAGTTTAAAGAATTCGGATCCTCTACAAGATTGTGCATCGGAGCGGCGAGGGAGTGTGCACAGGAGCAGGGACAGTGCAGGGGCACCTCCACTCGAGACAGGCATTTTAAAATGGGCACAAACAGGGCTCGGTTTGTTCACAGAGAACTTAAATTTCCATGTACGGCACCAAGGAATCCTGCAGGAGCAAGGAAGTTCCTAAAGTAACAGCATCAAAGCGTAAAGCTACAAGAAGGCAAAACCTTCTTGCTCTTAAGTGCCAAGACAAGCCCCTTTTTTAAAAAAAAAAAAAAGAAAAGGGATTACATATCTAAAAATCGCCACTTATATAAGTGATCAAAGTTGACCACTGCAACGCACTCCCAGCAGCCCGGTACGTGGCCTCCCAGTAACCCTTTAAGGAACTCGTACGTTGTAGCTGTCGTCTTTCCCTTTGTGCTCGAGCCAGCCACAGAGTATATGAACTTGTTTAAAATAGTCACCATTTATTCACACTTAGCACACCATATATTTAACTGCACCGAACCGTGGGCTTTCCCTTCCCCCTACCACTCCTCATCAAAATGCACAAACGTTTCCTGGAGCCCAGGTGTCAAATTCTTCCCCGTATTTTCAGAGCCTCGTTTGCTCTGGATTCGTTTAGCGCCGCAGAGTCAGGCAGGGGCCACTGCAGTCTGGGCCGCCGGGATCCTGAGCCGCGCGAGGGCTCTCGCAAGGCCGAGCTTTGCGGCAGCGCGACGGGCCACGGGGCCGGCGCGCCGGGCTGCTCACGGCCACTTCAGCCAGGCCTTCCCACGCGCATCGTGCATCCACGTGTGGCTACTGGGCTTCCCTGGGATACAAAACTGGAAAACACGGGGACTACCCGTGTCACACATCCCGGGAAATCAGACTCCTAAGCGCGGCCGCCTTCACCGGGGTTATCGCCCCAGAGATTTCCGCCGGAGCCGTCAGAGGGCACTGCAGGCCAGGAGCAGCTCCGGCCGCCGGCGGCTCTTCCCAGTTGGCCCCAGTTTGCCCAGGGACCAGCCCTCATGCACCACAGGCAGGTCCCTCGCGTCCATGGGAGCAGCTACCGCGTTTTCGGGGCGCTGCTTTTGTTTTCCTGTCCTAAAGGCCCGCACGAAAACGCAAGACAAAGCGGCGGGTGACTGACATTCACTGCATAAAGTCACTCTCACTTCGTTTCAGGCTATATTAGTTTTGGCAGCGCTTGAGATCTAAATTCAGCGAGCCCAACTTCCTAGAATATTTTAGCTCTCTTCAAGCAACAAACTGCCTGCTGCCACAAAAACACTCCTCTGAAAACACGCTGCAAAAATAGCAAGGCAAAGGAGCCCAAAAGAAACAGTTTGAAACTTTTTTTCTGTACCAGTTTTGATTTATCTGAACCATTTTACAAGTGCCAATTTGTATGCTGCAGGTTTTTGCGAGAGAGCCAAAACAAACACATGTTGGAGCACAGAGGTCAGCATAACCCAGCTTCATTACATTTTGCATGGGACCACGTCCAGGTCTAACATACATATACATATTTAAAACTCTTCAGTTTGCAATCGAATAAGATACCAGACGGCAAGACTCCTACCGCTGTTCAACAGAACACTGGTAACGAGGAACATACACAACCTGAACTGAAGGAACGAAGACAAACACTAACATTTCTTTTCATTGTACTGCTAGGTGTGACCGAGGCAGAGCTGTGCTCTAAGTCATCTACCTGCATGCACAGTTGAGGGGAAAAAATCACTCCAAATACTCTCTCATGTCCTCATTTTAAGATCCACTCACTCCTCTCAAGGAGCCACCCTCCATGTACAGACCAGCAGCACCAGCTGGATGCAAGAGCCAAAAAGTCACCGACATCCTTCTGAAAGGCCCAGGGACCTCACCACTGCAACAGGGAAGAAGGAAGAACAACCACGAGGGCCAGTTCCCTCCCTAAGGAGGCATCTTTTTAGCACCGAGTCAAGGTCCACAGCTTCTGTTGACCCACTCCAACCCGCTGAAGGGGGTCAGGTTAGGAATGGCCAGTGGAGAAGACACCCAACACAAACAGCATCCAGATGCACTGAAGAAATAAGCTGCAATCTGACATGCTAAAGCAATACAAACCTTACACAGAAGAGTATTCAAAGAAGAAGGACGAACTTTGTGATGTAAAGCAAAGCACAGGAAATAAAGTGCAAGTATTTATTGATCTGCAGGGAAGGAACGAAGCAATGTATTTCAGAAGCTCTAATGCTGCCAGCGTTAATCAAAACTTCTGGTGCTGGAAACATCCGCAAACGGATTCACAGAGAAAGAAAGAAAGCAGATGAAACATCCACAACAGCCACACCCAAAGGTGCAAAGACAAATAACAGGGAAATAGGAGTGGGTGGGATAACGGTTTCCCACACTGGGCTTTCATCATCTGGGACCTGAAATGAAATGGGTCTTCACGGCAAGAATGAACAAGGCAGTCATGAATTGCTCAAGGCAGCGTAGGCCGGGCAGAGCTGGCAAGCACTGCTCCGGGAGCCTTCATCTCCTCGGGAAGCGGCATGGGCTGAAGATACGTGGGATTGAAGGGATGACCTAAGGCAAAGAAATGAAAAGGGGAAAAAAAAGAAAGAAAAAAAGAAATGGTAGTTTCAAAAGCTGCACTGTACAGTGACTTAGGTGCACATCACCATGTGTTCTCTGAGCATCCATGGTTTCAGCCACCATTAGGGCTAAAGCCACAAAAGTGGCATTAATTGGGTTCTCCTAACATCTTCCCTTCACACACTCCCACTCCAGAGAAACATACAGGATGTTGGCTACAGGGAAAACCCAGAGAGATTCAACACAAAATAAAGGAAAATGGAGGAAACCCATTGTGTGGACAGATAAAAGAAGTTTGGGAACAATGGAAAAACATATCAATGAGTCAAGGGAAAAATATGAATGGTATCACCTATAACACTTATAGCCAGTGGCCTTAATGCACATTTTGAGTTTGGTCCACTTTCAAATTCAAATAATCCCTCATCTAAGAAAACTGCCACGTAAGCCAAGCAGGCATTTCTACCCGTTTGCTCTGCTGACCTCAACACTCTTAACAGTGTATGGAAGTGCACACGTGTTTTCAGACAACTTAGACTTCTCTCTATGGAGAGCTGGCATCATAAACCACAAAGATGAATTATGGACAATTTTCTACAGCAAGTATTCCTAAATAAAAGCATGGCGACAGGGTAGACCATTTTTGCAACACAGATTTGCAGAGAGTGACTTGCAATAAAGGTGACTTACAATGCTATGGAGAGCTGAGGAGACCGATAAGCAAAAGGGGTCCAAAGTATTGCAAGGCAGCAGCGAAAGGCAGTCAGAGCAAGACTGAGAAGCTCCAAGTACAACAGTGTTTGAATTCAGGGAGCAGCATTAAAAAGGCAGGAAACCTCTTCCAAGAGTTTCCAGAATTCCTCATGCTCATCCATCAGCACCAACATGCACCTCAAATTGCATCAGCACGGAAGTGGTGCAACAGATTCAGAGCTGCTGAGATTGAGCTTTCAAACACTCATTGTTCTGCTCTCTCCACAAGTTCACTGAAAAAGTGGCACAGTATTTCTATCAGCAGCAATCCATAATTGAATATTCCATCTCTCACGTACATAATCTCAGCCTTTTTCAGGTTTTTGACGCGTCTAGTAGAAAAACTAGCTGCAGTTTTGGCCCTTTAAATTCTCGCCTCCTCTTGCAGGCAGAAGACATCTGCAGAATAATAATGAATTTCTTTGGTTTGAGGTTTTTTGTTTTTATTAAAAGCTATTCTTTCTAGCAGGAAATGAAAAAGAGCAACCAGATTGGTAGATTTTGGGGGAATAGGGAAAACATTTCTAAAGGTTAATAATAATACTGCTTAGTATTTATTTTAAGGATATGCAACAAACCAAAGAAAAACAGATGTTTTAAGCATGCTCCAATTTCTCTGCAAACTGGGGTATTGACCATAACAATGGCTGTAAGAGCTCACAAAAGATGGGGTCTGGAGAAGAGCCACCTCCAGGCTGTGACAGTCCCCTCTGGGCAGGAGAGGCTTCCTACCTTCGCACCCAAAAAGTCAGGCTGATGATCCTCAAAAGCCCAGCTCCAGGGCAGCCAACTCGAGCCCTGCTGTGACTTCCTGGATGCAAGTTCTTTAGCTTCCTTACTGCCCCTGCATATCTTCTCTGTATCTCATGCTGGGATACGCAGTCTCTTTGATTTTTTATTAAAGCGGTTGCTGGTACTGCTGTACTGATGTTTTGGAAGTCACGAACACCCTAGAAACTTCACCAGGAATGTGCTCAATCACATCCACCAGCTCTTCAGTCCTGAAAAGTAGTATTTAAGCTGAACTAGGAGAGAATTTTTCAAAAAGCTACAGTGAATTCAATTCCTGACACACTATCAAGAACTATTTTACAAATGAAGCAGCTTAATATGACATAAAGGATGCAGAACTTTCCCACAGAGGGGAAGCAGCAAATCCTCTGAGATGAGTACCAACACAGTTGGTACTGAGGCTTACACAACTTTGATGTTAATGAATGTGGATGGGTTGTAGAGATGGGAGAAAAGCTGCCTTTATCAGTTTTCCT
>JAVCKT010007849.1:0-13311 GCA_032273925.1 Rhynchotus rufescens
CGGGGCCGCCCGCCCGCGCGCCGCCGGCCTGGAGGGAGGGAAGGAGGGAAGGAGGGAGCCGCGTCCCGGGCTCCGCGGCTCGAGCTGCCGCGGGGGGGTCGCGCCTCGAGGTGTGTGCGGGGTCGCGCGGCCGTTACGGCCGTTACTCCGTGGCCGTTACGGCCGTTACGCGGCGGGGCGCGCGGGGCCCGGCGCCTTTTGCCCCTCTCGGCCGCACTGAGGGCTCGGGCCGGGCCTCGTGCCGCTGGCTGCCCCGCTGGCCCGGGGCTGGCGGGCCCGGGGCTGCGGCCCGCGGCGGGAAACGGGCCCGCGGCGCGGCCCGGGCAGCCCCGGGCTCCGGCCTGCGGAGCCGCAGCGAGCGAAGCGGCTGTCTCGGAGCTGTGGGTGTGGATGTGGATGTACTGCCCGGCCCTTTGCGCTGCACAGCCAGTATTTGTCCCCACGCAAAAAGTAATGAGTAGGGATGGTGTCTGGACGCTACTTGGGCTTCACTGCCACGTCTGGCTTTGGAAACATCCCTCCTAGCAGCAATTCCCTTAGTTCAAGGTACTTGGATGATAGTTAAGCGTCCCAGAATGTTCAGGCCTCCTAGCTTTAAGTTAAGGTTGCTTTAACGGGGCAGCGTGGTGCAGCAGATCTCCCATGTCCGTGCTGTTGCCCTGTCTCTTTGGCAGAGACAAGGTTGCTTGGGAAGGAAGAACTTCACAGCATTCCGAAATATGAAGCTGATTCCCATGGAAACATCCTCATCCTCTGATGACAGTTGTGACAGTTTTGGCTCCGATAATTTTGCAAACACAGTAAGTACAGTACAAGAACAAAATGGAATGCGCAGTGTTGGTAATGACCCCCGTGCTTGTGCGTGATTAAGCCTGCTTGCTCTGCTTACATTCCTGTACAATAGTCACAGATCTGCACTGTGCACTGTAATTTCATTTCACTTTGCTTGTGCTTCTCGGTGGTAATTGCTGGAAGCAGATTAGCTATTTATTCCAGCCTTTGAAATGTCACCTAACCCAACATGCCTGATAATTTGCCACCACGGTTCTGAAACCACTTGTAAATCCCTGCACTATTTTTCCCTTTATTACAAAAGCTATTTGCTTATAGTGTGCCTTTAAGTGTGAATCATTTTCTGTACAACTTCTGATAAAATATGTTTTATTCTTTATAGAAAGCCAAGTTTAGGTCAGATATTACAGAAGAACTAGCAAAAATCTTCTATGAAGCTTCTGATGATGAATCCTTCTGTGGCTTCTCGGAAAGCGAGATTCAGGATGCATTGGTAAGATGGTTGATTTTAATTTGTGGTTTCAATTATAAATTCTTGCACATTGTTAAGTAAAAGCAGTAGCAAATTCAGTTTAGAAGTCTGATGTTGTCAGAAAGAAACACTATTTCTATTCCAGTGTGTCAGCCCAACTAGTTTATTGTTGTCTCCCTAAAAAGCAGTCAAGCACTGCAACTCTGCAAGGTCAAAACAAAAGCTGCCATGCAGATCTTAAAGTACATCCTGACGCTCTCCTGCCGGATTTTCCTCTTCAAGTAGAGACTCTTGCATTTCTGGTTTGCGTGGTGCCAAACGCTGTGCTGGCTCGGAGACTGCAGCAAACCCCAGAGAGATCTCTGTGTTCATTGGCATGCGGTGATCCCTGCGCTCCCCAGTGCTGCAGGAAATGCCGCATGGAACACTTAACCCTTTGAGAAGTAGGAGGTGGAAACCCCCTCTCTGCCTTCCCTTGACTCCAGTGCAAGAGCAGTGTGACTGCTTGAAACGACCAAGAGCTGGTACTGAGCAGAGCAGAGAACAGTGATGCCGTCTGTGGCATAAGATGAGTTTCTGGCACAACCTCCGAGTGTGCTGAGGAGTGACTGCAAGGGGATAGCACCTGGCTGCAGGAGGAGGAGGGGTGCCTGAGTTAATGTGTCACAGCAGCGGAGAAACATGCAGGAGGCAAAGGGGCAACAGATAAGGAAGGAAAAGGAATCAATACCCATATGTGAATAGGCAAGCCAGAACCACATACCTTGAGTGTGTGTATATGCTGATAAGACCCACACAAATAAGGGTGGCCTTTTGAGGCTGAACTGCACATGAAGCAAAAAGCCTCTTCTTACCTGTGACCCAAATAAGACCAAGTCTTACTAAGTCTTAATAAAACTCAAGTCATCTTCACCACTAGTCTGGCTGGTGGGGGATAAGACAGCTTTTCTGGTGTGTTTCAGTTTTACAGGGTAGCTCTCTCTGACAGCCTTTTACCATATCCATCTGTCTGTCTCTCTCATGCACACACGCTCTTATGTGGTTTAGAGCACTAAGTCCTATAACTTAGAAATGAAAGTTTGGATTTCAGCTGGATATCATCTTTACGCCAACTTCCCCAAAATACAAAGTTGTTAAACTGTATTTAATTGCAGGGCAACTTACTTGGTTTTAAGTGCTTTAATTCAGTTCTTGTTTATTAACAGAAGCTGGACTCAGATTCAGAGGAGAATGATGTAAATGCTGAAAATGGGATAATTCAACAAAGACAGAAATGCTCCGTTCCTCTAAAAGTAGCTATGAAGTTTCCACTCCGGCGATCGAAAAGGAGAAAAGATGAGATGGACTCTCTTCCTGAGGAGGTGGCGCCTGATCCAGATTCAGACTCTGATTCTGAAGAAAAGGGATCCATGTTTTTAGAAAAAAGAGCTTTAAACATAAAGGAAAACAAAGCAATGGCAAGTACTCTAGTCTGTTTTTATCCCCTTCCTTAATAGGCAGCCAGTTCTCCTTCACTGTTCAGATTAACTGTAATTAGAATTTTATTAAATCTCTAAGAGGAATTTATATTCCTAACATTTCAATCTGATTCATTGCTCACTGGCATGTGAAAATCCATAGACTGAGAAGTCCTTCAGGGAAAAAGAAAATGTCCAAGTGTTAAAGCCTGACTGTTTGTTTAGGTTGCCCTAATCTATTAGTCTAATAGCACATAAATGTCGTCTTAAGACTCTGCTTCCTTTGTCTTTCTTTTGTTAGCTTGCAAAGCTAATGGCTGAGTTGCAGAGTGTGTCTGGTATCTTTGATGGCAGAAGATCATTGCCAGTTGCCAGTCATGTAAGTATAAACTTACTGCACTTGTCTGTGGCTTTGAGAGCCAAGTTCTGATGTTGTAAACCATGATTCTCAGATAAAAAAACTTAATAAGCCAAGTAAATCAAAGTAGAGCACTGAATTTTATTGCTTACTAAACAAGTATCCTTATTGTGCAAGTCTCTTTGATTTATATCCGTATAAAACTGATCAGATATAATTCATAAAGGCCTAGCTGTATGCACAGGCCAAGAAAGCCTCCAAGGATCCTGAGTAAATATGGATCCTGGCAAACACTGGAGATGAGAGGGACAGCCCAAGCTTTGAAGTTCATGCCTCAATATCCCTTCTATTTGGAGTCTTGAGAAGAACAGGACGTTGGGCCCAAGGTATAAGGCCCTTGAAGGTATAAGGCTGAGAATTGCACTGCTAATTTACCTGAAAGTCTTGTGAAGGTGGGAGCAGCAATAAAAGTGACAGCTCTTCACAGATTAAATCCTGCTGCTGTGTGAGGGAATGACTGTGTCCCTGCAGAGATGAGATACAAATGTGCCACTCTGGCTCTTCCTCTGGAGCTTGCTAAACTCTAGAGGGTGAATTTGATGAATTTGCCAAGGATGCTTTTGCCTTCCCCCACCCCTGACTGAGATTGGAGAGGAAAGAGGGAGGGATTCTTTTTTGGGGGGGAAAGGAAGAAGGGCTCTGTTTTGGAGGAGGAATACATAGTGGGGATAGGAATTGTCACTTTGGTTTTGAACTCTTCTATAAGAGGCCCTCATTATTTTTTTTCCAGGCACCAAAGCGACTTCCAAGACGTTCTCTTCCCAAAGGTGCTCTGAGGAGGAACCCTGACCGGAGTTCTCGGCCGCACACAAGAT
The DNA here is from genome assembly GCA_032273925.1 of Rhynchotus rufescens. Classification (NCBI taxonomy): domain Eukaryota; kingdom Metazoa; phylum Chordata; class Aves; order Tinamiformes; family Tinamidae; genus Rhynchotus; species Rhynchotus rufescens. The sequence goes on from JAVCKT010007849.1 coordinate 3,955, forward strand.
CCAGGTCCTTGATTGAAGGGCCACCTACTCCTTTACCAGAAGATGATGATGAGGATGATCGGTACTTCTTAGTGAGAAGAAGAAAAGTGTCTGATGAGTATCTAGAGGTATGTGGAGCTTTTAGTTCTTCAACTGCAGGTTGCTAATGAAGATGTCTTTTTTTTTTTTTTTCTGTTGTTTGAAGAAAAGTTGAAAGTTCTTAGAGAGCTAATTAGCATTGTGAATATTTCCCGGGCTGGAAAGAAGTACAGAGAATGTCATGTTGTGCATGTTCTCCTTCCCACCCCAGCCCCTCATTCTGGAGCAATGATTCCCTATTGCCCTCCAGCAGGACCCAAGTAACAGCCAGGAGCATTTCGCTTAATTGGTTAATAGCTTCAGATGCTGAAGCTGCATCTATTTCATGTGTACTTGCCAAAAAAAAAAAAAAAGAGGGCATCTCCTATTTGAATAGAGGATCTCCAGTTTAAGCAGCAGATGGTTATTTGAGCCTTCAGCACTGCCACAAGGATCTCCACGTTCTTGTTTGTGTGGAGGTTTTGCTGACACTAATCGTAATCATATTATGTCTTCGCTGTTCAGCACGAAGCCCAAGCTCCCAGGAGAGGTCACCATGGTGCCATGGCTCTTCCGCATGTTGTGCGTCCTGTAGAGGAGATAACAGAAGAGGAACTGAATAATATTTGTGGATCAGCGAGAGAGAAAGTGTACAACAGGGCAATGGTAAGTGTGTTCCGAGTCTGTGAAATTGTGAAGACTTTGTGAAGTGACTGTTCAGTATTCCCTGCTTTGGGTTAGTGACAAACAGCAAGGCCAGGGTCTCCCTTGCTAAGGAGGCATTTGTTGTTGGAGGGGGAAGGGAGAGAGAGTGCCTGAGATCCTGAATCATCGTTACATTTTCCTGAACTGATAGGATGGCCATTATCTAAACAGCTAGCTTGCTCACACCTTGGAACTGCTCTCATATCTGGGAGATAGCAGCCTGTGAAAGTGTTTTAACAAATGCTGAAGATACAGCCTTAAAATAGTTTCGATCCATTTTTTTTTTTTTGTTTCAGTTTCCATATGCATCCTGGTAGTTAACAAAAATAACTTGTTGTCTGTTCCACTAATCCAAGAGCCTTATTGTCTCATTCCTTGAACTGTTCACCCTTCGCAGGGCTCCACTTGCCATCAGTGTCGCCAGAAAACCATAGACACCAAGACAAACTGCCGCAACCCCGACTGCATCGGGGTGCGGGGCCAGTTCTGCGGGCCCTGCCTCCGCAACAGGTACGGGGAGGACGTCCGCACGGCCTTGCTGGATCCGGTAAGACTCCCGTGGCTTAAAATGCTGCTCTCTGCTCGGGTTAAGCAGCTCCTCCCGTTCAGGAGCTCTAGCAGGGGAGCTCCTTGCAGCGCTGTGGCACATACTGGTTGCTAGATCAGCTCCAGTGAGGCAGGAGCCCCGGGTTCCCTAAGTGCCATATCACTGGTGTTGCTGTAGCGCTGTTTACAGAGGTAAACTGGGAGCCAGAGTGTGCCTGTGTTTGAGCACTGAAGAAAGGTTACCTGTTTTAATGCTTTGTGGAGATCAACTGCATCTTGAACAAAGAAAATGCTTCTGTTGCGGCTGTTGAAAGGGTGCGAGTTGAGCAAATGCTTCCCATGGCTTTGTGCAAAGAAGGCAAATGGCTTAGAGGCTGAAAATGAGGATTTTCTTCTGTATTGTTCTGGACAACTTCAGGGCTGCTGTTTGCTGTAGAACTAAGTGGGAGGCAGGGTCCTCTTGAAAGCTGTGGTTGTGAATAACGTCAGGTCAGCTGGAAGGACTTGTCTGTGTGTTCCCTAGGCCTGGAAGTGCCCGCCCTGTCGTGGAATCTGCAACTGCAGCTTCTGCAGGCAGCGAGACGGCCGATGTGCTACCGGTGTCCTGGTTTACCTGGCCAAGTACCACGGCTACGACAACGTCCATGCCTACTTGAAAAGGTCGGTGTGCTCAGCTCTGCAAGCAGGGAGGCGAGTGTTTTCCCTCTCCCATGGATTCACAGCCATTCAGTATGTTGAGATCAGTCCTTGTTGCCTCTAGAACCTGAGATTTGCCCTAAGTTCCTTCTGCTATTGCTAGTTTTCACAAGAGAAAGCCCCCAAGTGCTGTGTCCATTCTGTCTCTGAGCACTGAGCTTGAACTGGTGTTTATTGTTGTGGCTTCTGCTAATATGTCTGAAGAGTTTCTGAACAACACTTTGCTATAAACTGATCCCCGTCTCTGCTTGTCTTTCAGTCTGAAACAAGAGCTTGGAATGGAAGACTGAAGCTGCGACTGCTTCAGACTACGTGCTCTTTCACCAATATCTCCTTATTGCCTACAGTGAATTGTTCAATCACGTCATGTTGCAAACTCCTGTATTCCTTCTGTTACCTTTTGGGTTAAAATAGGATACTATCACATATCTTGATGCAAATAATACTCAGAAAAAAGAAAAGTTTTTTGAAGGCCTTTTCATACTTAGCAAACTAGAGAGTATCAGTTTGTTTTCATGGCAACAACTTGTTAATTTCCTTTCTTTCTTTTTTCTTCCTATTTTTCCTGAAAGGAGATGGGACTTTAAGCCATTAGTTTTATTCATATGATGATCTGTGCTGCAGTCTTGCTTATGCTAGAATATTAATTGCAAAAAGATAGAAACTGTTCCAGCCATTCAGGTCACTGGGGAATCTTCCCAAGTGGATAGGGCATGTGTGTAACTCATGACCAACTTGAGCTTTATCTGCAATACAAACCCATCCTGAAAACAAGTGATAGAAGCTAGGAGTTCTCTAAAGCAACTACTTGTCCTTAAGTATAAAAAGGAAGCCCTAACAATTGCACAGAGCCGTTTCTAGGCACTGTGCCAATGGTTTTGTAGAGTACTCAAAGTGCAGACTTATTTTGAGGGAAGGTCTCCACTGAGTAGCTTAAAAATGCAGCAGAAGCAATTGGAGTGGGGACCTGGTAATACATTTTGTTGCATGGCAGGAGGCCACCAGGAAGCCAGAAGCTTCCACGGCAGCAGTGAGGCTTGCCTGGCCGTGACGGGGACACGTGAGAAGGTGCTGCTGAGCACTGAGGAGTGACTGCTCTGTGCAGAGCAGAGTGTAGCCTGTGGCAGTTGACCACTGGGTTTGGAAGTTGGCCTTTCCCTGCTGTTGCTGCCAGCCGCAGAGCTGCTGCTCTGCAGAACAGCCCTGGCCCAGGCGAGGGGAGCTCCCAGGAGCAGGGCTTGCAGCGAGCACAGGAGTAGAGGTGGCTCGTGTGGCTTTTTGGCAGCTGTGAAGTGGATTAAAGATGTAGCTTGTTGAGCTCTGATATCAGAGGGGCAAACAAAGCACTGGGATCAGGAGCTTGAGTTTTCTTTTACCTGTGAGCAAAATGAAAAGAACTTAAGCTACAGTCGAGCTTGCAGTTGCATAGAGCAGCATGGGCATGAATAGATAATGTTCTCAAGAACATATACCCTGGACAGTAGCAGATGAGGAAAAGCAGTTGCCTTATCTAAAAACTTTTCAATGCTAAGTGAAAAGGCAGATGTAATGGTTGCATACAGTTTGTGAGCACTTACAAATGTGCTATATTTCTGTGTATGTCTGGCTCAGCATGGTTGTAGAAATGACATTGCTAATGAGCTGTGAGTACAGCACAAACTGAGCCCAAGTATTACAGCATACTGCGTGGATGGGCCACATGTACTGTAGATGATATAGAGAAAAGTGCCATGAGAATTCCAGCTGGAGAGCCACAAAGTGTATAAAATGCCCAGAGATTGGTAATGGAAACTGCTGCATAAGCTTGGTGCAAGATTTGGAGCATGATGTAAAAAAATAATGTACAGTTGAATAGTAGGCAGAATCAACCTGCATATATTGAGCACTAGAACAGGACATGGCCTTGCACCCCTCTGCTTGCACAGGGTTTGTACTGTATGTGTATATATAATGGTCTACATTTTATACCTTTCTGGGAAGTACATCAGCGTACGTGGAAGAGGCAGGCAGGGGAAGATGGGTTTGGAAACAAAAGGTGTTTATGTGTCAGACACGCAGCTCTGATTTGTAAAACACTTGCGTTGTTGAAGATCTCCAGCCCCTTCTTTGTCTATTTTTATAGTGTTAATAGCTGTGCAGTGCAAGGTGGAGAGTGCTTTTCCCTCTAGGAACATTTCATGAAAAAAGGAGCTCTAGAAATACATATTCGTGATAGCTAAGAGTGATTTTTCTAATTGTTGGGCTTGCCTTTTGATTGCTGGAGTGTGAAAGGACTGTGTTAAAAGCAACCCCTTGTATCATGTCATGGAGACTGCTGTACTGAGATTCCCTCAGATCTATGAACTTCTGTACAAATGTTTTTTATTTTGATAATAAAAGTGGTTTTTTTCTGGTTAGAATTTTTACTACTTTAACATTATTTAAAAAAAAAATGCTTAGATTTGTGCTCCCCTTCTGATGAACAGCTGTGTTATTGCTACAACGTGAAGGAGTGGGTTGTCCTCAGGGGAGCAGTGGAACTACACTACCTCTCTCGTAGGGCCCAAATATCTCCATTTCTCATACAGAGACTTTTGCCAAGAACCCACCCTCCCTCCTTTGTGGGGACTGGGGGTCAGATGCCTCCATCCTGATCTGCACGGGAGCAGAAGACTTTGACTTCTGGGTACAAGTCAAAATTAGGTGTCTGCTGCTTGTCCCCCAGCCCCTACCCAAGCTCTAGGTAACCTCTCTGAGAAACCCCTTGCTGCTCTAGGGGAATAAGCTGCTGCAGGCTGCAGCCTGCTGCTGCAGAAGCCCAGCCTGATACTTGGGCTTCTTGGTTTGAAGTCAGTGTAGACCTGTCTAGAGAAGACTTGTGTGAGATAGTAGCAGAAGAATCCGTAAAGCCATCCTGTGTCCAGCTGGAGTAAATGGGGAAAAACAGCAAGCGGAGTGACTGAGCTGACCTCAAACAGTCTCTAAGAACAAGAACGTGCGTTGCATGGCTCCTGCCAGAGAGCCTTGTTCAGGTACTTCTCTTTCGTTATGTTGCTGGTGCTGTGGAAACAAAATTCATATTTAATTTGTGCAATATTCTAGATCAGGATTTACATGATTCCTTTGTATATCTCAATACATCTTTCCCCGAGTCCGTACCACAGCTACTTAAGTGCTGTTGCTATTAACCTGACAAGTAAAGAGCTTGTGGTTTCTCTCTGCAGCAAATGGACAGTGTATTAAGGCACTTCACAAGAAAGAGAGGAAAAAAAAATCCCAGCTCTGTCAGATACTTTTGAAAACACAGAGGCATGGAAATAGAAATTCACCCTGAAAGGAAGACTGCAAAAGTGACTTATGTGCCAGGTAGCATTACTGCTAATTTATTGGTGATGTTCCCTCACCCTTCTCAGTTTTGATGCTACTCCATCTACCTAGGTTTGATACAATTTCTAGGGTTTTTTTGTTTGTTTGTTCGTTCACTTGTTCCTTTTTGATCCTGCTGTTCAATCATGGTTAAGTGCTGCTAGAAATAAACCCTGAAAAGATTAATAGGAAAATTCTTCTTCTAAATTCACTGCATTCCGCATTCTTGTTAGGGTGAGGGGGAAATGGGGTTAGGGAACAGAAGTGATGGTGTGCTGGGTGGGTGACTGGTATCTTGTGTTTCTAAGTGCATAAATACAACCTAAAGCTTCCATATGTATCAGCTTAACTGGAGAAACACCACACAGTTCAGCTCTCGAATCCTGGAGTTAAAATAGTCAAAAAATAATAGAATTTAGACAGTGGTGGAATGATCAGCAAACCTACCCAAGTTTCCCCTTACTCTTGGAAGAATCTCTTGTAGGTTATGTAATATATTTATATCTAGGTATAGCTACACACACTGTGTGTATGTGTATATATTTATATATATGTATGTTGTTCCCTGCTTTTTTTCCCCAGTTTTCCTTTCCTTTTAATACGCAGTCATATGTTGAAGTCCCAGTTTTCTTTCCCCTTTGGGGAGAGGGAGGTGTCTTCTTCCTTACCCGTTCAGCAGTGTTCTTTCATGTTATATATAGGGTTATAAAAATAACAATAAAGCATTACTTCACAGGCTGATCAAGTAGCATGGGCTGCCTCTGCCAGAGCAACACACGCAGCCTCTTAACTGGTTACATTAGTGTGGAGAGGTGCAATGGAAAATTTAAAAATAGGAAATTAACCCCTTCAGCCTTACCAATCTCACAGGAGATTACACATTTTTCATCTGTAAAACCTTAAATATATATTTATAAATGTATGTGTGTGTGCATATATATAGGGTTTTTTTATTTTTTTAAAGGAGGAAGCAAGGAGAGGGAATGAAACATACGGGTAGCAGTTGCCCGACCGGTTAAAGGGATCGGGAAGGGCTAAGCATTTGTCTGGGCAAAGACTGGCTTTGGTGCAGTAAGGACGTGGGGACCTGGCTACCTGAGATCCCCGCGATCACAAAGCCCACGTAATTCTCCGCGTTGGACGCGCCTGGCAGAGGCACCCGCTGACCTCCGCTGGCACAAGCCCCTTTGGTCCCTTAGCCCTTGGCTAGCACAGCGCTTGTTTGACTAGTGGCGTGAGCTGCTGGGGCTTTGCACACCCTGCCTGCTGCGTTTTGGTTTTGCTTTCCATATTTTCAGCTTTATGACACATGCACAAAAAAGATGTGGCTCTTTCTTACGAAATACAGGGCATCTATGGGAGCTTAAGCTTCAATACCCAGGTAATGCTGGGGTCTGCTGTGCAGTAGGTTGGCTTCACATGTTGAGAGAAAAGAGAGCATCACCCTTACTTAGGTCTCACCCTGTTTCCAGGTAAACTAAGCCTGGACTGTCCAGCTTGGCGTGTGGAGAGGGCAACAGGGAGGGTAATTTATGTGCTCAAAATGTGATGGCTGATGTTAGTTGTAGGAATCCTGAGACTGGGAGCTGAGAGGAGAGTGGGAATCCTGTTAGGACTGAGGTTTAGGAGTAGCTGGGGATATTGGATTTATACAAGAACACGCCTAGGGCAGAGAGCTACAGTCGTGGTGAACAAGATCCGCTGGCTGCGTTTTGGGTGGCTTCTGGCCAGAATTAAGCAGAGCCCCAGTTGCAAGGACGACAGGCGCTTCAGTTGGATTAAAACCAACAACCCAAAGTCGTGGGTGGGGAGGGCTATAGTGAGGCGGCACTGCATCTACCCGCCTCTCACTAGCCCGTGCTTTATTTTCTTGACTAGAGTGCTCCCACAGAAGTGCTACTGCATCTGTAAAGAGTTACGTAATGTGGGTGAGAAGCTTCCACCGAAGCCAAGCTGAATATTGCTGATAGTGCTGCTGCTTTCCCAGGACACTCCGGGAAACGCCTCCCTGCCCTGTCCCAGCAAGCGCCTCTCAAAAGCAAAGCACCACACGAGACAGACCCCGGGGAAGGAGGAAGGTTTCACCTTCAAAGCTTCAGATGTCAGGGACACCGGTAGGTTTTATTGTTTTATATTTATATTGCTGAAGGAAAAATACAAGCCAAATCACTGTCAACTATTTTGGCTAGTACTTTGAAAAGTCACCATCTTCAGAGGTACTCTAACGTGCCAGATCTAGAGGCCAACTTGTGCTAAGGGTTTTTTTTTCCCAGTTTCTCAAATATGTAACAACACAAATGCACTTACAGTCACCTTGTGAGTTTCTCTTATATAGCTTTTTAGCAGAATTAAACACTAGGAAAGATCTGACATCCCAGTGCTTTCATTATACTTTTTTTTTTTTTTTCTTTTTTTGCTACTGAGTGTAGGGGGTGGTGGTTTTGGTTTGGGTTATTTCTTTTTTGAGAGTGGTTATAATGTGAATATGTGACTGATGGCAGTGAATCATCAGGCAGGGGGAAAAAAAAAGAACACTTTGGAAATAAGCCAAAGTCAAAGTCTTTTCTCGTGCTCTGTTCAATCTGCTTCCTCTTTAAAAGAAAACTTTCACATTAGCAGAAAAATAACTGCTTAGCCAGAGTTCTTTTTGTGTCCCTTTCAGCAGGGGAAGGGGATGAGCTGCCTCGCTCCGTGCCCTGCTGGCTCCCCCGCCACCGAGAGGTATCGCTCTGAAGGCTTTTTCTTCCCCCTTTATTTCTCTTTTCATCTAACTCTCATGAAAATAGTTGTGATGTTACAATTTTGGTATTAGAGGCTAAACATAGAGTTTTGTTGTGAGAAACTGAACTGCTTTGATATAATCCCATTTTTCTCTGGTAAGAAATCACCCCTAATTTTCAAATGGTTGTTGTGGCTAAAAATCCAGCACCTGCACTGCACGGCTCTGAAGAGTAAAGCTCTCTGTAAAGCTTTGGCTGTAGCTACACACCCCGCCTTCTTGCAAGCAGCATTACTCTATTTCTTAATCTTTTGCTTTATTAAGTGTATTTTTGTGGGCTAACCACTGCATTGCAGCTGAGGGGAAGTGGTTGGCAGAGTATCACGGTCCGGTTGGTGCCTTTCTTTTCGTTCCTGCCTGTTCTCCTGCTTTCCAAAGGGTCAGTCAGCGAGTGCCACCCAGTCGTGGGGCAGGTGAGGCGACGTTCCCTTTGGTAGCCTGTCTGAAGGGCAGATACTCGTGGGCTCAGTCCAGCGAGAGCATGAGGTTTCTCCATATCTGTGGCAACAGAAACCTGGGTAATGAGAGGACTTCATGAGAGTAAATGTAAGTTCTGTGAACTGTAGATACTCTGGAGTGAAGCAGCAACGAAACGGAGCTTGGAGGGTCTCTGTGCGGCCTCTTTTAGCAATGTAGAGAAGCTCTAAGGTGCCTGTGGTTGCTTTGCAGGCGACCTGTGAGGAGGGAAAGGTTCATGTTGGTGAGAGCCAGGAGGCTGTTCTGGTGCCAGGTGTGAATCCGTAAGTGCCCTGTGCTCCTGCCTGTGACAGAGGAGGACACCAGGTCAGGGATGGCCGCAGTGAGGAGGCTCGGAGCTCATCACCTCAGCCTTCCTCAGTGAAACCACCAAGGGAGGAGATGCTGCTCATTCAAAAATGTCCATTAGAAACAGGATGAAATCCTTTGAGGTGCAGCCACTGCTCTCAGTGACCCTGGCCTTGCCCACGGACCTTTTTCCTCTTTTTCTGTATGAAAGACCTATTTAGATGAGAACATTGACTGCACAGGACAACAGCACTATTCGTTGATGTAGGTAAAAATAACTTAAAATAAAAACAAATATATATAATATATTTTTAAGTAGTGTTGAAGCTATAGAATATAACATGATGCTATATAACTGGATATAGCTGGAGGTACAGAAAACTTTCTCAGATAACAGAAATTTCAAGGTTTTTGTCCTGGTGCAGAACACCTCTCCAATGTATATCCGAAAACATTGCAAATGC
>JAVCKT010007849.1:13321-27478 GCA_032273925.1 Rhynchotus rufescens
CTACATTTCAAAATTAAAAAAAAAAGGAATTGTTTAAACTGACATAAATGCTGCTGGAGAGTAAAGATATTTTTAGCTTTGATTTATACTACAGGTTTTCATTTCAGCACACTACGTATTTCTGCATTTTTTTTTCCTAAACCTCTTGGAAAACTGTTTCATGTGAACAATTTCCTCTGGAAGCATATGAACGTATTGCATCACTGCTTGCCCATACGTGCTAATTTTTCTGAAATAAAATGCCTTGTTGCATGCTATTAATGCAGCCTAAGTCTTTTTGTATTGCTGATTTGCAACAAAGCAAAAAGACCCCTGACTAAAGCAGGCTGCTTTCATGAGGGCTACGAGAGAGACACAAATATTGGAGCACTCTTCCTTGACCTCCAGACAACCCTTTATCTTCACTAATGTGCATTATTTTACGTTTTGCAACAGATACCCCAATTTCTGTTTTGCCATCTGCTCCATGGCAATTGACACTTCAGAGGGCTGGCGATTACTGACTAGCCGTGGATAGGAATACAGTAAATTCTCCACAAAATAAAAATCAATACTCACTGACATACTGCGTATTGAAGAAAATAATTGTTTATGGCACTCAGCTTAAGCTGTTCTGGTAATCACGTTGAAAAATACAATATTTATTCATTAGATCAAATTTAATGAGGCCTCCTGGCAGTAATTATAAAAATTACTGTAGCAGTAAATTACTAATGAGTTGTGATGTGCTTCCTACCTGTGAGGAAGGACTGGGGGATGAAAAACCTGATACCCAGACAACACTAGGGAGGGTAAGATCTTGAGGCAAGGAGTCAAGCTCGCGGCGGTGCAGAAGTTGCTCACTGCACCTGAATGGTTAAAAAAAAAGAAAAAAGAAAGAAAAAAAAGGGGAAAAAAAAGGAAAAGGGAAAAGGGAAAAGAAAAAGACAAGAAAAAAAAGACTCACAACCAAGTAGCTTCAAAGGGTTGCTTTAAAAAGATGTTAAACTCTTCCAAACCAACACGCATAGGCAGGGGAACAACATTATCAATGGCAGAGACTCCTTTGCCACATGTACATAATCTTGTCGATAAAAATCAGCAGAGGTGACCTGATTTACTGTAACAGCTCTTGGGCTAGGAACAACTTCTTGCTTTCTTGTTGTTATAAAGTTTCATGCAAAACACAGCCAGGAGGGCGACGCTTTATTAGTGCCCTTCAATCTCAGAGAACAGTCACCTAAGATGTGGCGCTGAGACGAAGGTTGAAATCCCCCACCAGCTGGCTTTGATGCGGGGAGTTTGACCCAGATTTCTTTCTTCTTCTGAGACAAAGCTCTAAGGAAGGCAGAGGCTTGTGGGTAGCAAATGGGCCTCAGCTCGCACAAACTGAGGGGCAGAAGTGGCTGCCGCCCGGCCGGGGCTGCTGCCCCGCGCGGGGTCCGAGCCGGGGCCCGGCCGGGGGCTCGGGCCTTGCAGAGGCGCCACGAGGCCCCCGAGCAGGCGGGCGTCCAGCAAGCTGCTCCCTCACCGCGGCCGTTGCAGCCTCTGCGCCGCGCCAAGCGGAGGAGGGCTGTGAATTTTAATCATCTGCCCTAATGCAGGCGCTGCTCTTAAACATAGCGCGGAGGCACAGGGAAATGGAACGCAGGCTGGCTGCTCCTTACAGGTGCCTCCACATGCTCAGGCCCAGGGTGACACCACGGTGAAAAGCAACACCCCGGAGTGATGCCCAGAAGGGAGGAGGTGGGTGCCTTGTCCTGCTGCCCGCTCCGGTGCAGCCGGGGCGCCTGCCGGGAGCTGCGGTGGAGGGGCAGGCCCTGAGCTCCTTGTGCACCAGCCTTAGGGCTAAGGAGATGCATGCAGGGAAAACAGGCACCGTTGGCACTCGCAGCCCTTCGGGAGAGGTGCTACATCAATAGCAGCCAGGCCAGCACACTGCAGGGGTCTTCTGCAGTTTGCATTATCTTGGGGAGCACAGATATATCTCCATTGCCACCCACCCCCTGCCAAAACATAATGATTTGCAGTAATTTAACTAATTCACATTGGTGAGCACATTGATATTAAATCAAGGCCAGGAGGGTTCTTGCCATGATGCACTTACAAAAGGTCGGTGTCTCACTGCCCAACAGAAATTAACCTTATCTAACTGCATCGCCACAAAAACCACAGTGTCTTCTCTTCACTGTAATGTCACCACAGCAGAGCTCGAGCAGTCACACTGCAGGGGAATAAACATCAGCTTCTGCCTGTGAAGTCGATATTTGGAGTGCTGGGTTCTTTTCCTAGCATTGCCACGCGTTTCCTCAATGACCTGAGGGAATTCAGCCCTTGTCTCTCTCTGTTTCCCTTTTTACATCACGGAAATCCTCTCCAGGCTTTCCCTTGCTATCTGGTCCTGTCTGGCAGATTAAAAAAAATGTGTTTCCTTTATTATTAGCTAAACTGAATTTGGTGATGGACAGATGTTCACTTTGCATACAGCTGTGCTGGCTGAAGATGCCTTTCTCAGTTTCTTTCTGGAGCTGCTGTGAGGCTGAATTAACACTGATAGAGAATTCGGAAATCTTCAGCTAGGAAATACTTCAGGAATTGGAGGCTTTGAGGCTTTTCAGAAGTGCTGTCAGCCACATCTACAGCTGAGTCCGTGGGAGCTGAAAGACAAAGCCAAAGCAGCCCACGTGAGGGTGGAAGCAGTTCAGGAATTCAGATGGCTCTACATTAAACCCCCTCAGATAAACAGCAAAGGTGGACGTGGTGGAATGATCTCGCTTCATTTTGTTGTTGTCGTTTTGTTTTGGTTTTCTTCTTTTTCTTTTTCCTGCCTATGGTTTTCTTTAACCTGTGGCATCCAGGGCTGAGGACTTAGGCCCCGAAATGCAGGAGCTCTCACCTCAGGACCATGACTATTGTCTCGTGCAGCAAAGAGGGTTTTTAGGTAATATTGTGAATTCTTACGGGATCTGTCAGCGGCAAAATGGAAGCACTTTACCTAGGGTTTCTTCTTCTTCACCTGCGAAATTAATTTAGTGGGGGGATACTATGGAACTAAACCTAAACACTAAATAATAATGATGAAGCTTTTAAGAGAGAACGTCTCACAATCTGACACACGCAGTAGCATTGTTGCTGTGCATTATTACTATAATTAAATTACATTATGCTATTGCATTAAACGAATATGTCAGTAATATTATGCTTAGCAGTAAGATTTTTGTCACATAAACATTATGAGACTTTAAACTTCTGCATTTTGTGATGTAAAATGCATAGAAAATAGAGAAATTGGAACAACAGCATAAAACATGAAAAGCTGCAGCTTTCAGTTAGAAAAGGGCCAGCTGGTTCAACATGACAGTCCTTTTAAAGCAGGTAAGTTGAGACTGCCAGAATGCATTTCCCAAAAGGCTGGAGCATGGGCTGTATGTGTGAGCTGTATATGCCTGCTATTATTTGAAAATATTGGGTGATATATAAATATTCTCATCTCTCTCACTCTTTTTTTTTTTTTTTTTTTTCCCAGACGTCAAACATGTAAGGTTAAATCAGAAGCTACTCACAGTAAACTGCTGATAAAACCATGTAAATAATAACGGGAATAAAGCTGCAGTCGTTTCTCTGTGCGGCCAGGGCTCCAGCGCCCCGAGAGAGGCTCCGTGCTGAGGGAGCAGCCGGAGCAGTGTCCTGGGAAGCGGGAAGCAGGTTTCCTGGTGCCAGGGCTCTTCCAGGTGGGTTACTGTGGCACGCACCCATGTAGGTGGGTACCCACGGACAGCCACCCCTTTCCCTTTGGGCAAAAACGGACACCTTCCTAGCTGTTCACTTCTGCTATCAGAAGCAATTATTGGTTTTTAATTGCAAATGATCAAGAAGGATAAAATAAAAAAGGCAGACGTCCTTGCCTTTGCTCTGCTGTTCTGCAGCCAGCCCAGCAGCAAACATGCTGTAGATCTGCTGTGTGCGACACTGCTGCAGCCCCTGCTGTGCTGCTTGCGCCTGCCCGGCCTCGCGTGCGCCCTGCACCACCTTCCTGTGCAGCACCCCGGGCCTGGAGCTGCCACCACGGGCACCAAGGGCTCCACATTTATCCTGGGGGCCTCTTCTAGCTCCTGGAGCTGGGAGTAGAGTGGAAACATGAGGAAACTTTCCTGCATTTTATCAGCCCTCCATCCTCAGCCTCCAGCAGACTCAGGGGTGGGACGCAGCCTTTACAGGGAGGCTGTCATCCATAATACATATTTATGCTGTGTCCACGGAGCGTAAGAAGGCTCTCGGAAAAACTTAGGCGAGGCTATAATAATACTTCATACTTCTTTGTTGCCTTTCATCCAAGGATTTCATTGTGCCTTTAAAAGCTTTCATTAACTAAAATTCACAGCCCCGTTGTGCAGGAACTGTGCATTAACACCTCCACCATATGTAAAATACAGCTCAGAGAAGCAAGGACTGGTGTAAATGGTTTAAAAAGCTGGAAAGAATGGGGAAAAATGAAAATGATTATTTGAACACCTATGTACTAACCCTGCTTTTTTCCATGTAAAATGTCTTGGACTGACGCTCTAATTACCTTTTGCTGTATTTTTGAATCTTGATGTGTGCCAAATTTATAATTGTTTCAGAAGTCTCAAGACAATAATTTCCAAATTCATTTATTATCTGTAGGAAATCTATCCTTTGATACCTGGATGCAGATGTAGCAATGAGAGTGCTGTAATTGCCTATGGAGCCAGGTATGCATTTCTGCTATTGTCAAGCTGCAGGCTCTGGTTTCCCCGGGATGTGGCTGACTTGTAAATGCCGGTTACACGCGTTCCCGAGAAGAGAATATGCCCCTAAAGCACCGGTGTCCTTCGTGCGTAGCCCCCGATCCTCTACAAAGCTTACAGCTCACAGGATTCAACAGTATTGGTTCTTTGGGGATCAATGAGAAACTCACCACCCATCTCCAGTATCTCTGAATTACAGAGCAGAACCAGATCAAACGCAGACGACTTCCCTCATTTATCCTGCCTCTGTGCCACATCAGAGTGTGTGCTGCATTCATTTCGTGTAGGCGGGCTGGTGTCTAATGTACTCTGTGAACATATTTATAAAGGATTAACCTGTGCCTGGTATTCCTAAAAACCGATTTAGTTAAAATACATATTTTATTCTACTTATCTCAACCATACAAATCATTCCGGTTTAGCTTTGATATTAATCATTTTTGGTGGGTGTTATATACTGCCCGTTATCAGCAGTCCTGCTCTGTATGACAGCCTTTTTTTTTCCCCCCAGGCAATACTCCTCGGCACATTATATGATCTGTGTCTTAGACTGTTAACCTGCAGTGAAAGTGCTCGCTAATAGGACGGACTGCTCAGCAAATGCCAGAGCCCTCAGGGTTGGCTCAGTGAGTGCTATTGCTGTGCGAGTGTTTAGAAGCCCTCTGGAATGAGAGGGTCGGGAATCACAGCCCTGGGAAGGAGCCAGGAGCACTGGGAACCCTGGGATGCTGCCGGTGAGTCCACACTATTAACCCAGCACTCGTCTTTCCAGGAACGATCCATTAGCACAGAACTCCCGGCCTGCAAACAATTGCAACCCTTCCCCACCCTGGAAAAAGTTAAGTGTCTGTGTTTTAAAATATGTACCGTAAGATGGGTGATTTGTCTCACGTAGGAGAATGATTAAAAGGCAATACAAATTACTAGCTTGACTAATGGAGAATCCTGAAGAAAGGCCAAAATGTTGAAGGCAGTTTGAGAGCTGTCAGCTAGGAGCTTGGGATAAAACTGAAGGAAGGCTAAACCTCTGATTAAGAACTAGGGGTAATTTATTGAAGATGAGAGCTGCAGAGAAAAATGATTTAAAAAAAAAAAGCAGTGGAAAATGAATTATTTGAGAGGTATGACAGCCAGAAGTCAGGCTTCGTACTCACCTGATTTTTCAACCTGGGATTCACTTCTTTGTTACTCTGAAACAGCCCATACTGGGACAGCAGCTGTGTGAAAAAGCTTATACAGTTTTGTCTTCAATATTCTATGCCTTGAAATAGAAATGAATGCTGGTAATTGGTGCTATATTTTTGCCACTTACATAATGACCTTTGAATGCAAGGAATTTCAGCCCATTTTGAATTCTGTTCCTGGTACTGTGGTTTTTATGTAACCTGTGTGTCAGATAGTATTTGTTCCACCATCAGTCTATCTTATCTGGCTATAAGAAAACACAAAAATCAGTGAGTGTATATGAGGGAAGGAGGATTCTTCTCAACAGCCCATCAAGCAGTTTTTACAGTTCATTTTCTTCCCCATTGTTTGAATAGGGACTTCTTGGAAGCTCACAAATGTTTCCTTTCCTTGCCAAGACAGTGGTACTTTTGCCCTGGCACACGTTTCTCCTCTCTTCCCTTTTCTTGTGCTTGGAGTGCAGCGGAACAACAAATTCCTTCCCCTCTGTTTAACAAGCAGCTTCCTCACAGCGAGTGCTTCCCGTGCCACGTAGCTGCCTGGCTTCCAGGCCAGCCCTGCCTGGAAGTGGTGTTAGTTAATGAAGGGCCCACAAGTGACCGGGCACAAGCTGGTGCAGCGGGACGGCAGGTCTGTGGGTGCTGCACCACAGCCCCATGCTGGCCTGGGCCCGGAGCAGCCCCTCTCTGAGACGTAACCAACATTGGGGAAGCAAGAGTGGCTCTTCCACGAGAGAGCTCCCCTTTTCTGTGCCACAGCACAGGCGTTGGACAGGCTTCTCACGGCTGTTTTCGTGCAGGTTATGTCCTCCTCCCTGGAAGTCAGCTCATTCTGACCTGTATGGATTCCTTTAGCTCCGTTTCCTGACCAATTTAGGTCCTGTTGGAGGCTGGACAGGTGGATGGACAGCAGATCAGTTTGATGCCTCTGTCACTGTTGTTTCCGCTCCGGGCGCCGCTGCCGCCCCTGCTCTCCCGGTGCCCGGCCAGGCCGCAGCTCCAGGGCTGCCCCGGAGCGCGGTGCAGAGCGGCCGGGGACACTAGCCGCTGCTCCTTCTCTTCACCCACACTCTTCTTCCATATCTGCTGGATTTGCCTCTGAATTCTGTGGCCTGAGAATAAAAGCATCAGTACCTTTTTTTTCCTCCTTCTTCTTCTTTCCCCTTTCACCCCAGTTAACATCGCTGGCATCGTGCCTCCACCTTTCATCCGCCGTCTCCTTCCGCGGTGCTGCTCCGCGCTGCTCCCTGACAGGCTGCTGCCAGGAAAGGCCGGGCACGTGCGCTGCCCCGGGCAGGCCGGGACCGCAGGCCAGGACTGGGGCTGGGGCACGCGGTGACGCCGGGCCCGCCGGCCACACGGACAGGACGGAGAGCCCGGGGACAGGGCAGGAGCTGCCCGGGACGGCTGCAGCGCTGAGGCCTTTGTGGACCTGGAAAGGGTCCTGGGGACACACTGAGCATGGGTTGTTAGTGGCCTGACATGAGCTCCTTCCGTTAAGCGCCCACGTTTACTGTTTCTGTGACTCATTTGCTGAGCACATGATGCTTAAAGTGTGCATTTATTCAGTTTTCTTTTTTTTTTTTTTTTTCGCTTTGCCTCCTCGCCCTGTCTTGCCCTGCTTTGAAATGGCATCTCCTTAGAAATCAAAGGTTTTCTCTGATGTCTCAGCTGGTGACAAGTCAGGTAGGGATATAAGAGGGATTTCAAAAAGCGGGGGGGAAGATGAGGCCATGAGGATGCCTGAGGCCGCTTCGCCGTGCGTGTCCCGGCGGCACGGGGAGAGGCTCCTTCCCGAGGAGGCTGCAGCGCTGCTCCCGACTGCGATCCACACACGGAGGCCCGGCCGTGGCCGCCCTGTCCCCTCCTGTTCCTGCTCTCCTGGACACACAGGGCCCGCCAGCCCGTGAGCCGCTGCGTTTGGCTCCTGCCTCCTCCAGTCCCACCAGAGCTGCCACACAGGCTTTCTGTAATTACTGGGTACTGTCTCCTGCTCTTCTCCAAACATGAATACAGGGTCCAGCTTGACTTCCCCATGCATTTTTTTAAAGAAAGCAGCTGTGTTGTCCTTCGTGAAACAGCTTGTAATTTAGCATTACTGCATTATATCCCCTAGGCAACACTTTCTGTCCTCAGGACATATATTTATCTCAGACTTCACAGTATCTCTACAGAGCTTTAGTTTTCCATCAGCAGAAGCTAAAAGAGCATCTAATTCCATAAAGCCCTTGTTGATTTTCTGCACCTTGTGAAGCTCCTCTGGTGCCTCGCTCGGGTCTCCTCCGCTGAACAGGATTTCTCCCTCCTCTCTTGCTCTCTCGGGAGCCTGCAGTTATCTCGGAAGCGTGGCCAGGCTTTGCATTCCGGCACTGCCTGCTTTGCCCTGAGCAAGGGTCCCCATGTCGGCCTCACAGCCCTGGGTAGCTCTGCCAGGCTTGTTGCCTCGCTCAGGAGGCTCCTGGGGCGAGCTAAAGGGAAGCCAGTAAATAAATAACTCACCAGCATTTGGTTTCCCCTTTTGTTCTGGCTTTCAGTATCCCAGGACACCCCCGGAAGGTGGATGGATACATCTTAAAATGAGCTCAGTTAAGACAGACAGAGCACGATGGCCCCACGACTTGCTCTGAAACTTTCCCCTGAGTTCGTCATGCAAGGGGCTTTGCTAATTGCTGCTCCTGCTCGTGCCCATTCCCTCCACATGAGCTCAGAGCAGCAGCCGCTCGTGGTTACAAACCCTGATCCCAAAAGGCACAGAAATTGGAGCCGAGTCTTTTCAAGGGGGATATACAATGTGCTGCAGCACTTGCCAAACCAATTTGATCAGCACACACAGCTTGAGAAAAAGCAAGCAAGCAAACAAACAAGCAAGAACTGCAAATTCAAATATTAGAGAAATCCTTCAAAGTCTGCAGTCATTGGCAAGATGAACACAAAGCTCTTTGTGCTTTTCATAGCACCGGTAATACCAGTTTATGATAAAAAGCTATTCTGAATTACACAAGAAGGTAAGATATTTGCCAAAAAAATTCTTTAGTTCCTATTCTGTTTTTTATGATGGACAAGGGCGCCATCCATATTGATTGACTGTTGGCATGCGACTTACCACTGAGCAACTGTATGTTGATGGATAAGCCAGTCGCATCCAAGTGTCAGGAAGATTATCAAAAAAAAGAGCTGTCTGTAGTTGCTCCATCTCTGAGGAGATTGCCAACTCACCCTAACAAAAGAAAACATTAGTGTGCTATTTGCGTCTCACAAAGCGACTGTGATAAGATGACATGATAAATGATAGAGGGCTTTTTTTTCCCCAGTAAAAACACATAAGGTAGCTAAATCGTCAAGTGTAAAGAATATCTTGGCTCCTGCAACTGGGGTGAGTCATTTATATTTTTTTAAAAAAAGGGTAACTGTGAGGAAAACAAGAGTGTAGGTTCCGAGTTTTTGGTATTTCTCAAATTCACTCTAATTACATTAAGTAATTATATGATTAAGTAATGCATATACATACGCACAGATGTGCACACCTACGCACATGTACAGGGAGAAAAATGATAATGGGCCAAATTACTAACTTGCTTTCAGTTATCCCACAGAAAATAGTACACGCAATCAAGCAACCATTCTGCTGGCGTGCTTGCACTAATGGCTATTTGAGTGCCCATGTTTTGTTACTCTGAATTAAAGATAGGAAGGTAGGTAATTCTAGGTGGCAAAAGAGGAGGCCCTATGAATCAGATTTTCAGGAGCTAGCTGCATATGCATTGACTACAACTGTGCATGCATATATGCCATGATTGTGTAAATTGCTAGCGATGCCTAAGAAACTCCTTGGTTGCCCAATTCCTTGATTTGAGCATACATTGAATTTTAGTGCAGCAGGTACATCGCTGTTAGAGATTGCTAGATATTATGAAAATTTGGCTTGCAGGTTTGAGATCATTACATGTTGTTATTCAGCACTTTGTGGCCTTTCAGAAAGCAGATATTATCTTCATAAAATCACAAAGATTTGTGATGGATTATTCTTGCCTTTGTTCTTAACCTAGCTTCCCAGTTGCTGGAGTACTTTCTACGTGCACGGTAAGAGAAGGACACGGATGCTACGGCTGCTGCATCGCTAGTCGCAGTTACTGACAGCCTCATAGCACGAGCCACACGCCACGGGCAGCTGTCTCGGAACATGCTGATCATTCAACACATCCTGAACCATCCGTCTTCTCCACTGAGCCTGTGTGTGTGTGTGTGTGTGTGTATATGTGTATATATATATATATATATATATATATATATATAAAACATGGACCTGGAGGAGTTTGCTTTCTGCCTCAGAGCAGCGTCCCTTCCATCCTATGGATCGCCTGGGCACAGGGACAAACACAGAGCCAGCACCCCTATCTCAGCAGCTGTAGCAGGGTGGCTGCAGGGCTGCAGTGGCAGGGCAGAACAACGTCCCTGTCTCACCTCCTGGGCTCCTTTGAAACGCAGCAATACAGCACAAGCAGAAGTACTGGATTTTGCCTCCTAATTTCTGGAGAAATAGAGAATTTCAATCTCTTGAGCAGTTTCACAATGATTTCTTTTACACACTGCCTGATGTTACATTCTGATTGTGTTTCTGTATGACGTTTACGTGTTCTTTCACCTTCGAAGGAAGCTGTATTCCCCTGAGGCAAGAGTCTTGTGTATCCAACTCTGTGATAGTGCAAGGGAAGCTACAAACTTTGTGCCTCTCAACTTCATGCAGTGTAAGCAGTTTTGCTGCCTTCCTATCTCAGTATGGTCTGGGTCATTCAAGCTCACCTTAAAGCTCAATTTCTTAAGCACGGACAGCTACTTTTCCTCTATGGGCTGCACGCACACTGAAAGGGAAGGTGCAGCATGGATAGCTGACAGATTACTTGGGATCACTTTGGATTGTCCTGCGGGAGGCTGCTGCCAAGCCTGCAGCTGGGGCAGAAGGTGCAAACCAGCCTCCGCACGGCCGGGATGCTATGGGCCTCCTCTGAGCCCGTCCTGGATCCGCAGGGCTTGGCCTGACGCCCGCAGCAGCAGTGCAAGGTCTCTGCAGCAGCACTTCCTGCTGTCACGAATTAAAAAAAAATGGCACTTGTGGCTAGCAAATAATGGCATTTTGCAGCCTGCTGAAAGGTCTTAAATGGCCCAGACTTACTATGTATCATAACAAAACATAAACATTTTTAATTTTTTTTTCTGTGTAGTGCATAGATTTATATTTAATTTACATCTCGCATACAATAGAGATCATCTACTTCTACTGAAATTGAATTCTATTGAAATGGGTGGTCACAGGAAAAAGGAGGAAGAAAAAAAAAAAGAAGCAACCCCCAAACAGCAAATCAAAGAGGCATCACACCATCTTGTGACAAATCTGCAGCCTGCTCTGTTTTGACTGACCTTGTCTTCCACAGCTCGGGAGGCTCCTTCCCGGCGCCCGAGTGTCTGAATTGCAGCTCTCCGGAGCAGGTTGAGGGCAGGTCCTGCCACAAAAGCAACGTCCCCGTTGGGGTGCGGGCCACGGCGGACGGCGCTCCCGCAGGTCGCGTCTCACCCGGGCTGTTAGGGTAACCTTCCTGATCCAGTTCGATGAGCCGGCAGAGCCCGGAGCCAGCGCTGACTTCCGATCAAACTGCCAAAGAAATAATAAAGCCCCTGTCATCCCGGCAGTCGTGGCGATACTCGCCAGGCAGAATAAGGAACCTGCTTAGGCATAAATCAAATCCTGCTGATACGGAGGCACCGTTGAGAACAAGACTTTATTACACTCTTATATCCATGGAAAATAATCTAATTTGTTCCCCATTTTAATTAGCCTCTTTACGGCACACGCAGGGTCTGATACTTGCAAGGAAGAAAGAAAAAAAAGAATTTTCTAATAATCAGGTTATTTTTTTCAGTTGTAAAACAGAAGAGAGAGAGAATTTTAAATTAAAAATAAAGAAAGAAATGTTTTAAAAGAAAAATGTTATTTCTCCCAAATTACAAAGTGCTGCTCTCTGGTGTAACATTATTATTCTGCGTAGCAATTTATTAAATGAAGCAATTTATGGTAGCATCTCTGAAAAATGCTATCCTTTATTGAAGTGAAAGTGAGTAATAGCATAAGAACTATAAAATAAAAAGGCAAAATATCGTCTTTTAGACCATTACAAAAATACATGTATTGTCTATTTGACAATCAATACACTACCATAAAATAAAATGGAGCTGGAGGTATCATCATCATAATTTCTATTTCAGATGGTTTTCTGAGAGCCAAATTGAGTCTTTTATGGAACAGAATGACAAATGGTTTAATTCAGTACCACACAGTAAATGTACATATGAGCTGAAATTCTGTTGCAACTCAAAGCTGTTAAGCAAATATTTTAGGATCATCACAAGTTTAAAAACAACAGACATGTGGGAGTACATCCACTTATTTACACTTGTACTGGCTTAACATTCAAAATGTTATTTGCTGCTTTTAAAGTACTGATGTGGGATGTTAAATTACTGCTGAATTCTTCCTATTCTGAAATATCTTTAAACCTGCCTAGATACATGATTATGATGATAATAATGATAACAGCAATAGTGCAGGGATTTTTCTTTTTATATAATGTAGGGTTTGTTTCTGTAAGATAAATACCATTTTCACTATCCCCCGTTTTATGATTCAGCATTTCTGATGCAACCAACTGAAATAATGAAAGTAAAACAACAACAGGTTTGTGTGGGATGGGAAATGGAAAACGAGCACGTGCATTGCCAAAATTTCTACAGAAACTGGAGGGGGAAAAAAAAAACCACAAAAAAACCCAGTTCTTACAAATAGCACTTCCTTCTGCCCCTGCTCCTCTGGGGAAAAGTCCTCCTCTTGTTTTTATTATTCGCTGCGTTTTCCTTCTCTTATTCCCTTTTCTGATCTTGCTCTTTTGTTCCCTTCCCTCCTGAGCGGATTCTGCTCCTCCCAGGGAGAGGCTGCTGCAGCTGGACGCGGCGAGGACATCCACGAGACATGTCCCTCGGGGCTCAGCAGGGACAGCCCGTGCCTTTGGAGATGCTCATGCCTGGGCCTGGACACCCCTCGGGCTCGGGGAGGCTGGGCCTTGGCCTCAGCAAGGCCGTACCTTGGGCTCAGCAAGGCCGTCTCTTGGGCTCAGCACTTGGCTGCAGCCTTCTGGGCCGGCCTCGCTCAGGCCAGAGCGGGAGCAGAGGAGGCCGAACAAATGAGTCCTGTGATGGCAGAACGGAGAGGCCGGCGCCTTCCCGAGCTGCGGAGGCTGGAGAGCCCAGAGGTCGCCGCTACCTGGCCTCGGCTGCCACCTCCCACGGACGGAGCTCCAGGGACGGAGCCTCCAGCACCCAGGCACTGCTGCCACTAGTGGTGCTGGTGGGCACACAGCAGGAAGGCAGAGGGAGGCTTTTTTATTATTATTATTTGATTTATTTGATTTTATTTTACTTTATTTTACCCCTCAGAACAGTTTTGTCGCCCGTGGGCGCTTCAGCGGCCGCCCAGCGTGGGCGCAGCCTCGCTGGCTCGGCCGTACAGGAGAGCGCAGCGCTTCGAGGGGAGATCAGCGGCCGCTGCTGGAGGGCACCGGGGACCGCTTGATTCAACAGCTAAAGCCATTCGAGCCGTGATTCCTAGAGAAGCATGATGGATTTGGAAACGTTTAAATGAACGGGATAGTGAATGTCCATCTCTCCAAAGGCTTGTGTGCCACTGAACGCCCGTCTCTCCTCGCAGAGCGAGGCTTGGGAGAGGAGAGACCGGCGTTCAGTGGCACAGGAAACCGCTCTGCACGTCCCACCAAAGGGGGATGCGGGTTATTCCCTTCTCCTGCGGGAACGCTGCAGGAGGCGCAGGACGGTCTCTGCTTTGCCTGACGTTGCTCCTAAACCCGCTTCGTGCCTTAGCGCTCAGTACCAAGCAGGGCTCAAACCGCATTCCCCGCCCCGGTGGGAGCTCCTGCAGTTGCCCTCAGGCAGCGGCGGTGCCGGGTGACTCCCCACGGAGACAAACGGTGGAAATAAACGGCGGGAGAGGAGCGGGCGGCGCTTCCCCCGCGCGGAGGCCCCGGCCAGGCCCGCTCCGCTCCGCTCCGGCGCGCGCGGCTCCCGCAGGGGGCGCTGCGGCCCCGGGAACGGCGCCGCTGGCGGCGGGGAGCGCGGCGCTCGGCGCTCCCGCTCCGGGCCCCGCGGCCTGCGGGCAGGGCCGG
>JAVCKT010007849.1:27578-48813 GCA_032273925.1 Rhynchotus rufescens
TCTCTGGAGATCTTCCAAACCTGCCTGGATGCCGCCCTGTGCCCCGTGCTCTGGGTGTCCCTGCTGGAGCAGGGGGGTGGACTAGGTGATCTCTGGAGGTCCCTTCCAAACTTAAAAATTCTGTGATTCTGTGATTAGGGGATGTATTAGGGAGAAGCAAACGAAAAGTCAAGTACATTGTTAGTTAGATGTGCAAAATTCCATATTGTCATTTTGCATCTGTAGGGTCTTCTGGAAACAGTGAACTAAGCAAGATCTCTGTATACACACACAAATATACACTCTTACGTTTAAAATACAAGCTGTTTATTTATAATTTGTATTTCTATGTTATTGCTTAGCCATAGCTTGTGACTCCTAGAAGCTGAATTTATCACGAAACACATCTCTTACTGATATTTATGTCTCTTTTATAATAAGGATATTTTTTAAGGTATGTTTGTATATTTTGTGTAAAGCTGCACCATACACAAGCCTTAAAACATAAGGCTATGGAATCATTTGTGTTGTGTCCCTAGTTAGATTTCCGTATTTACCTAACAAAAGGTTTCGCTGAGGCTTTGCTGTCCATATTTACATAGATCCATCAAAGATGGCATAGTTAGACAGTTAGACGCAGGATGTAGTTGAAGGTAGACAATAGCACAGCAGGGTTAAGGTATTGGGCTCCAGCTAAAGTGTTTTGTTAGGAAGATCTGATAAGTGCTTAGACTTTTGCTAAAATAAAGACCCTAACAACAGTGGGAATTCAACAGGGTAATCACACTTAATGCAGAGCAATTAGAGTTGATTGGCAATGCCTTAAGGCCCTTAAACAGAAACAACATATAAAAAGAACTGACTTCAACTGGATTTCAGCTCCATTGCCAGTTTCAGTCTAATTAATGCATTGTATCAACTGGTTTAATGAATATAAGAATTAATTTTTTTTATTGGTCATGGGGCTTTAAAGGATTGCTAATGAAGCTTCTTCTATGAAGGAAATATGGAAGCACATAGTGAGATATATAGTTTTGCAAGTAGATTGTGAAAATGAAGAGTTTGTGATTGCCTATGGATAAATCTCTCTTCCATGATGTCCATGAGGTATTCAGCAATGAACATATTGAGAATGCTGAGGGGAAGGTAGAGAGACAGTGACAGATGATCCATTTGCAGAAGGAACCACAAACCATTGACCTGGTGCAGTAGTTTAAAACACTGCCACTGAGGAGGAGTGTTCTTAAACCATGTTGTCTTGGTCACTTACGAATCTCTAACCCTACCCGCATTTGTATGAGCATAGTGATATCTTTGTTGGTTTGACTCAGTCAAACTACTCAACTGGGAATAACTATTAGTCTATTAGTATACTATCATGACTGAAGCAACACATCTGCAGGTACAGGGGTTAGAGTCGTGAGAAGAGCTGAAGCCAGTTCAGACTTAGAACTGTGTCACACTAGACATAAGGGTGATTCACAACTGGTTGCACCTCTTTAGCAGCTCATGCAGTATAACTTATGATTTCCACAAGTTCAAAAAACAGCCAAACACAATAAACTTTTTCTAGTCTGAGTATGTAGTGGGGTGGGTGTAAGCAAACCACCGTTTTCTGAAGCAAGTCCACTCAGGGCCTTTATTTACATGAAACTTTGCTAACAGATGTTACCTAATGACCAAAACAAAACAATAAGCCTGCTAATTAGCTCTTTTAATCAAAACACAAGTATTTATGAGTAAGAATAAGGATCCTGTCTACAAGGAGGAAATCTCCTCCTTAGTTCAGCTTCTGGTCTTACCTCAACATACGCTATCAACAGCAGAGTAGGCACCTTCAGAGCTATTCCTCCCAACCTCCTCTAAACCCAGTGTCTACAGCTACTAGCTAGATAAAAAGGACTTACATGATCAACTCAATGCAAATGCTTACCTTTCAGAGACTGGGGTTTTGATGCTTTTTTGTACGAGGTGCCTAACATACTGCAGAGGCCAGCAGAATTGTGCCTTGCTTTAGTGAAAGGATCTGCCTTTTGGAGTTAGTGAACACCTGCACAAATCCTTCATGCTTCTTGTTCAAGAAACATGTGGAAATCTGAAAGATGATGTTTATCTGCTTTCAAATTCAGTAGCTCTGTGACTTTTAAAGTTTCACACAAATCCTCCTATATATACAGCTAATTCCTGAGCAATTTATTTGTCCATTTTGTGGACAAACACACACTACTGATCCCAGCCAGCTTTCTCAAATATCTGTTCATGCACTACTAACAGAACTAATAGAAACCAAAGACAATGCAATTTATATTAGGATCAGTAATATCATATTATTATTCATAAAAGACTAGAAAAGGTTAATTTAAAATAATCTCATGCTCCCAAAGTCGAACTCTCAAAAATAAAGAAGTATCATCATTCTGGTTGCTTGACGAGAGCACTATTTTAAGACCTTTCGCGATGCAAATAGCTCTGCTCTTATGTTTTATTTTCATTTCTAAATATTAGCTAGAGGCTTGTGGCAACTCAGTGTGTTAATTAAAAAAAAAAGTTAAATTAACATTTTGTCTCTTGCCCTGGGAAGCACACAGCCAGAGGATAATTAGTATTATTAACTCTCATAATGTCAGTGTTGACTGCATCCAAATATTGGATCCATTATCTTTTAGTCCCTAAAGAACCACCTGCGGAAGCAAATGGGTCAAGGATTAATTGATCAGTGCAAGATTCTCTCCTTCCAGTCAAACTTTAGCTATTGAATGACTTGTATATGCAGAATGAAAGAGTAAAAGGTGTTTTGGGAAAGAGTTATTTCTACATAGCACCTTCCTGAGTGCCATCCTCCTTTTGACTGAATGCTCAAGTTTCTCCTGTAGAGTCAATGACATTATTGCAGTCATTCAGCAATTGCCAAAAACTGTTGCAACAAACACTTGTCTCTAGGAATTCATCAACATTTTTTCTAACCTAACGCTAATTTGTGGTGATGAAGACATTGCCTAAGAATGTACCACCCTCCAGGAACTTCTCACCAGGAAAGGACTCTCTAGCATAGGAATTTGGAGAGACATCTCCACTCGAGATTAAGAAGAAGATCAGTGATTAGGACACTTGCCTGGGATATGGGAGACCTATACTTCCTTTCTTCCAGCTTCACACTCAGCACTTGTGAGTGGCCTTGGGCAACTGCAGTTGGAAGAGAATCTTCCTCCATCTATCTGTTCCTAGGACTTTCAGCTTTAGATAAATATATCACTAAGACTGAGGGTGCTGTCTAAGAATGCAAGTAAACTCATCAGATATCTAGTTGCTATTCCTACAGTCCTTTGCCAGACTTCTCTGCAAATTCTCTCTTGCCCACACTAACACATGTCTGGCTCCACAGAAAATAGGTTCGGGGCCAGACAGGTAAAAAACTAACTACATCAAAAAGGAAAAAATACAGTGTGTGCTCCCTAAGTTTCTTCTTTGTGGGGCCAAAATAGCACCAGTATTAGCACAAATATTGAGGAGCACAGCAAGGGATGAAGGAAAAAAATTGCCTTGTTTGGTGGCAAGTAGCCCATAACATCAGTTAAATGGTGAAGTCACATCTCCTCCACCCTTGTTTGCCTCTTTCTTTCTTTCTCCCTGTTCTTCTCATTGCCTGTTCTCCTTGGAGGGAATAGAGAGAAAAAGGGAAAAGGAGTTAGCAAGACTGATTTGTGATTTCTTTTGAAAGGACTTGCATCTTCCATCTCTAGGGAGTGGAAGGCAGAAGAAGAAATATTTCTTAGCAGCTTTCCAGAACGTTTTTTATTCAGCCTTTGTCATAAACAACCCACATATAGAAAGATTTTCCAGTTATTACAGAATGCATAGCCCTACTTAGCCCCAAAACACCACAGACGAAGAGGAAACAAATAAGAGCAACTGCTCCCACCAGATACTTCTATCAAATGTGTGTAAACTTTCAGGAATTTGCCTGGCAATTACTGTTAGTTGGGTTGACCTCATTCTCCAACATCAGACCAAGCATCTCTGTTGCTTACACTTTGACACATGCTCTGACTTTACTCAGGAGCAAGGAAGCTGGATTTCCAGCCAGGGACATGTAGCTTCCAAGAGGGACTGTCTCACCTTTCATAAATTAATTTAACTTATGTGCAACAGGAACACAGTAGAGCACAGGACAAAAGGGTTTACTGCAGTCAGTAGAACAAACTTGGAGCTTTCTTGTTTTCAAGAGGCTCAGCAAAGCCTCCACTTTTAGTGCAGTGAGACAGACTCTCCTTAGAATAGATGTTGCTGGATATTAACACTGAGCACCATGTACAGCTTGGAAAGCTGCATGTATTTTAGGGAAAGGAAAGCCTCCAGGGTGGCCTTGTTTTGTTAAAATGGGTAGAGAAGCAGGTTAAAGAGTCTGAAGATAAATAATAAATGAGTGACAGCTCAAGACCACAATTAGGCCAAGGTTAATAAGAATCAATTCCAAAGGATAAGAGATTTCTCTTTAAAAGTAACCACCACATAATAAATGTCTTACTGTAGACTTAATGGATAAACCTACTTGGTATTAGAGTTCATTACAAAACAGCAAAAAGCTTTTATGTAAGAAAAGTGACTAAGAGCTAGATGACTAGATTTACCTTTCTTAACTTACCTTAACTAGTCAGGCAGAGAGTTTTGCTTGACATACCCTCTGTACTCTCTTCCAGTGTATATAGGAAGCATTGCAACTAATTTAAAGATACATCCACAAACGTTTTTCTTCCTTGCTTCTTCTCCCCCTTGTCACTGTCTAAGGGATAGCCTTACAGTCATGTCCGTGGAGAAAGAAAACCACTAGAGCATCTACAGGCTCTCTACTGTAGAGTCTCTCTACACCACTCTGCATACTACAGGCACTCTGTCTGTAGTAAGAAGGAAAGCTTCTTGCTGCTGCAACAGACTGCTTCAGTTGAACTGGGAAAACATCTCCTGCTTTGCTAGCTAACATAAACTGTGTTGAATTTTGTCATCACAGGATTGTACCAGCTAGGCTTGTAGGTCTTCTCAAAGCAGCGGAGGCAGCTTGCTTCTCTACTACTCTGCAGCTTCACTTCTACTCCCACTATTTATTTTTCATCAAACGGTACTGGTTATCAAAACATCCATCAGATATGTCTGGCTCCTCCTGAGCATAATAATTTCTTTGTCTCTTAATTTCTTTTTCTAATGACAAGTCACAGCATTTCATACTACTTAAAGTTCTTTGACTTTAAATGCCCTAAGGTGATTTTGCCTTTATTAAAGTTCACAAGTCTTAGAAACAAGACGATGATAACGGACAACCTTATTACTTGACATCAACAAAACACAAACACTCTTTGGCAAGCAAAATAATAAATAATAAATAATAATAAGGCACTGACAACAAAATCTTCATAGATGGAGAAAACTTTCAGAAATAAGACATAATCTGTATGGTTAGTCAGGACACTTTTTGCCTTCTACAGCACTGGAAGTGTAGGCCACTCCAAATGCTTCAGAAAAAAAAAGCCTGACAAACTCAAAGTTTCATTATCCTGACTCCCTCTCCACCCAACAACAACAACAACAACAAATCCATTGTAGCACAGCTGTAGCTCACTGTGAATCAATGGAGTTATTCTCCAAACTTACTCTCTGAGCCAGCAGGTATTGAACCAAGCAAGGGCAAATTTTGACATGAAGCATTGCAGTTGGGAATGCTAGATACAAGAAGGCATTAGTTATCTAGCAGCACAGGCAGTCTCCTTTACTGATGACAAAGGGTACTGATTAAGTAATATGTATTTTCCGTTACCTATCAGACCAGAAAAGGAGTCATCAGGTTGCCATGAAGATATATTTGCCTAGAACATTTAGAATAAAGAGACTAAGAGAACTGATACAAGAAAGCAAGATACACTGAAAGAGCTTCATTTGCTTATATATTTAAATGCAAAAATCTTCCTGGTGAAAAAAACAGCATTTACAGCAGTCCTTTTTAAAACTGGGTATGGTGTTTCACATACCACTGTGTAGTAAACTGGAAGAAGCAGATGCCACCACCAGACTAATCAGGGAACACACAGGAACCACAAACACCATTCCATAAGCACTGGATATTTCTAAAGCAGCAGCACATTGGCAGAGTGGTACCCAGATATTTTTTTGAGAAACTAACTCTCACGCTACGTTGGCAATGAATGATTGACACAGAGTGTTGAAGCCCTCCTAGTGTCAAGCAGCAATATCTCTTGCTATTTTTTCCCTCTCAGCTTCTTGCTCTCCTAGCTCACACCTCTGTGCCCTGCCTGCACAAGACAGAAGGCTTCAGTGAGTATTGGTGACTGCTGTGATAAACGCAGCGTTACTGATGTATAGTGTCAGGGCCCGTGTTCATGTATCATCTGCTTACATAAACTGCACACTTCAAGCAATGGTGATTACATCCATGATGGATAGGTTCACTTTGCATCCTTTTAAATGAATTCCAAAGGCAACAACCTATTGGTCATCTTCATTATAAACCTGACTCATAAAAATCTTGACGGTATTCACAAAGCTCAATACACCCTCCTGGTGTTTTGTCCCTGGCTTGGAGCTGTGGTTTTGCATCAGCCTGTCCATCCTGCATAATGGTGAGAATGAATGGACATTGCTGTCTTTAGGCATTAATAGTGGGCTCAGATTCAGTACTCTATCACACTCAGTTTCCATTCAGTCTACTGACATTTTCATTAAAATCATAATTACAGGTTTACCTCAGTGAGGACATGAAAGCATATGTAAGAACTTGAGGATATGACGCCCCTTGAGAAGTTAATTGCATTAAAATTTTGTAAATTAGAGTTGCTCATCAATGGATTGAATAACTGGACAGTTTAGGACTATTAATGGTTTGTTAAGCTTTTCAGCTCTAGATCACCAGAACTGAGAGCATGAGCCATGCTAATACCAGTTAAAGGCTACTCGTTGACCCATAAAGAAAAAGAGCTGGTGGTAGATGTCAAGTCCCCGGGAACCAAACATCCGAGCAGGAAAGATGAGAGTTGGCAACAGCAAATGCATGGGAATCCAGCTGAACAAATGCAAAGAGCAAGCACCTGCAGGAATCACTTCCCAGGAAGCTCCTTGCACATGGCAGAGAAATAACACTAGTCACCTAGTGAAAAATCACCCTGGTTAAAAACTTTCACTTACCAGAGCTGCTGAGAGGGCTGTCTTGAGTAATCTGTCCTGTTAATTAACTTTTCTCATTTATAGCTCACAAAAAGGCTCTGTTTTTGTGAGCCTATAGGTACTGGTGCATCTGTCCCATTCTGGTATGAAAGTTGGTGAAGTAAAGCCAGTCACGTAAACCTTGGCCTTAGACCCCTGCATTACGCGTGAACTCAAATAAATTATCCTGTTTGTCTTTAAAATGAAATTGTTAGCCATGAGGTTTAAAGAAACAGCCAAAGAGAAGCTTTTGCAGAAAGAGTAATGATATTCATTGCCACAGGACATTTGGGATGATAGAAGTTGCTCCAGAGGACTCAACAAACCCACAGTAAAATGTCCCTCCAGGGACTGTGTTCAGCAAAAGACTTGTGTACAAATTCAGCTTATTAAATCCCTAAAAATCAGAGAGGTGTTCAAAGAGCATATCAGGAAAAGTAGCAGTCTGCATTTGCCCTCTTTCCACATTTTCTCTAAAAATATAGAGGTGGACACTTAGACATACAATCCCATATACCTTAAATTGGAATCAATACTTAAGTTCTTGTATTATCTATAAACATAGATAAAAATGGTCTTATGTTCTTTCCTTTTTATATGTAAAGGGGGATTGAATTATTTCTGGACTATGCATTTGTTTGATATTTGAAATCTTGCTAAAATAACATATTTCCCATTTTGAAGATACCACAGATGCTTCCTGTAATATTTTACATGAAATTTATGTTGATATATTTCCTATGGCCTTTCTCCAAAATGTTAATTAGTAAATATGATATATTTCTAATGGACTTTTTCCAAAATATTAACCATTAAAGCCAATATATTTTCTACAGACTTTCTCTGAGGAATTTACCAGGACAGGTAGAGAAGAGTTAGTTCACAAGCAAAACTACTTAAGAGTGTCTTCAGTTTCACTCCTGATTTTCAATACCTAGTTCCTTGAAGCCACTGTTTCCCTAGGTTTCATACTGTTTTGGGGAGGTTTTGTTTTGTTTTGTTTTGTTTTCTGGATAGATACGTTATGAATAATGTCAGTTTATGTGTGGGAAAAGAAAGGGATTTTTTTGTAAAGAAGATATTTTCCTTACAGTCAATAAAGATCATTTGATTTTTCCATTTTTGACATCAATAACATTTCAATGTTAATTTTAATGACTCTACATTAACTGGTTTGCTTTCATCTTACTTGGGGTAAGTATTAGAATGTCATGCTTCAATATCATCCTGCTAAACATCCCCTTGAAGAAATACCATTCAATCCAGATTTTAAGTCCGAGAGTAAAAGATTGTACACTACTAGGCAGGATTTTTGGTTGTATCTAGTTATTGCTCATGGGTAATTTACAGAAATAAAAGGTGATTTTTTTTGGGGGGGAGGAATACTGATGGTCATTTCTCTTTAACGAACTATCATGTGTTCATTATTGCAAACTGCTCATCAAAGCACTTAAGCTCAAAACTCAGCTGACATGCACCAGAGCACTGGCATTTTACCTTTTTTGACCTTTGAGTTCCATCTGAAAACATAGATGAGATCAGTTGCAAATGTTTCCTTATTTCTCAAAAGATTCACTGCAGGCTAAACTTATAAAGTAGTAACATCTAAACCTATGGACTAAATCCCCTGCTATAGAACTAGGTAGTCTACAAAATTGAAAAAATACACAAAGATTCAACTTCTGAATCTCGTAATTTAAACCCTAGGTATAGCTATAATTTAAATTTCATTTCTTCAACTGCACTATTGAAAATACATTTTCAAAAATACCTATTCAAAGATTCCTTATGCATTATGAAAATACTTTCTATTTAAACTATTTTCCCTATTTTATTTTTCTTAGCAATGTATTTTTTTTTAAATTCTGGAGTCTTTTGGCCAGCCATCTGTGAAAGTAAAATCCACTTTGTTGAGGATACAGAAGATGAGAATTTCAGAAGAAATGAGGAATTTAGAATTCAAATGTTAAACCTACTCCTTTAATCTGCTCGTTTCTTCATTTCCAGTTTTTTTACTTTTCTGAATTATTCGTCAAATATATTTTTTTATTATAAAAAGACTCAAATGTGAAAAGTAAAAAAAAGTTCTGAAAACAGAATGAAACCAAAAAAAGAAAACCACACTGAGATAAAAATTCAATATTTACTGAAACTTCCAGTAAGAAAATAACACGCAAATTGATAGTGAGTATGTCAACTGCTCTTCAGCTGACTGTGGTCAGTTTGCCTAGCTTCCCTTTAATCATTAAATCTATCAGTGCCTATACATCTAGAAGACATATATTAAATGCTACTTTAGGCCATTAGTGGTTATTTCTTGCATGCTCTTTGCCAAAAAACTACCTCGAATTATTCTTAATATCATAAAAAGGACCTGCAAAATACAATCCATTCTTCTTGGTGAAATAACTAAGGTTTCTGTGGTACTTACATTCCTTTCAGCAGAGCAATGGAGTAAACAGAGTTTGAGAT
The DNA here is from genome assembly GCA_032273925.1 of Rhynchotus rufescens. Classification (NCBI taxonomy): domain Eukaryota; kingdom Metazoa; phylum Chordata; class Aves; order Tinamiformes; family Tinamidae; genus Rhynchotus; species Rhynchotus rufescens. Next base: position 37,236 of record JAVCKT010007849.1, read on the forward strand.
ATAACCTTCTGCAATAAACACCCAATAGGCCATAAAACAATGCGTTCGGGTTTATCAGTTTTGCCTTGACAAACGAGTTAATCTTATTAGGTTTGTGAGCCCTGTCGCTTTGTTCCGAATCTGGTCACTTTGAGGTAACAGTCACTGGCAGTAAGAGCTTGTGCTGCAGGCCCCAATATTGCAAAAAATAAAGTCACTGCAAACAAACGTAGCTTTCTGAGCAATTAGACTAGCTGGATTTAAGTCCTCTGTAGTGTGATTTATAAATTCATCCAACTTAATTTGCTGATAGGAAGCTGAGCACTGTACCTTGGCCATTTGGTCTGATTTATATCAGAAGAGAGCACAAAAGAAAATGGAGGTTCTCTATCTTGCTCTTGTGCTTTCCTAGATTCCTGCTACTATATAACAGGCATCTTTTTCCTTTAATTACTTTCTTCATGGCTTGAGAGGTTTGATGACTTGATTAAGCCTTGCAGTGCAGTTCCAGTCCCTACCCATCTGATTAATTAGCCCAAACATTATTAACTTCCTAATTCCAATCAATAATGCACCGATGCTGAACTGTGCAAGGGCAAACTAAGGATAGCAATTTTGTCTGAAGACACAGAGCCACTCATATTGTTTGTTCTTTCATCTTTCTTTGCTTTTTGAAGTAGCAGAATTAAAACTACAAGAAGGTAGCCATGTGGTGATGCATTTTGGCACAATACCTGTCGCACCATAACTGCAATAGCACTAAGAGCAACACAGGCATATTGGTATTACTTCTCTGATTTTTTTTTCCTTTTTTTCCCCCAAATATTTAGCTGTTGCTGCAGAGAAAGGTACTAAGTTTGTAGTTTCCTGCACAACTGGCCCTTGTGCAATAAATGTCAGTGGGGAAGGGCTGGAGAGTGCCTGGGCCTGGCCACTCTCCCCAAAGGCAGCCGGGTGTTCCACTTTATCTTCATGACTGCAAAGGTGGCATTTCAGTGCCCAAGGGCCATTTCGATGACTGTCAGCATAGCCAAAACAGCACCCATTGAAGCTGATACCGGTTTAACCACTGGTGCCTAGAAGAGAGTGAGGAGGTTGGGTTCCTTGAACCCAACTCTCCTGCCCCAGATGCTCTCATTGCATTGGGACTGGAGGCCTGAAAGCCACCCAAGTGTTTGCAGGAAGAAAACAGTTCTCCTTTTTCTTTTTCTTTTTCTTTTTCTTTTTCTTTTTCTTTTTCTTTTTCTTTTTCTTTTTCTTTTTCTTTTTTTGTGACTGATGTGCAGTTATTTCACTCAAGGCTATGTGAAGAAATCTTTAAGAAATAGAATGGATTCTGCTTTATTATTTCATCTGAAAAAGCCGCTACTGACTTCAGCATTTCAAGTGGCTATAAAATGAGGAGTTTAATAATCACTTTTTATGTTATTATTATTTTAAACTTTTATTTCTGTGATGCTTTACTTGCCGGGTCAAAATTGCCCAGTGCAGCACAGAGATCAGACAGCGTTGCAGGTGGTCCTTATCAGTGATTTTAATAGGAGGTTTGCAAATCCCCTCTGGAATGAGATGTTCTTTAGGAGATGGGGCAGGTTCCCACTCTGCAAACCCCAAGAGCCCGAGTCACTTGATCACTGGGTTTCTTGGGTAATTTCTCTAATATGTCAAGGCACTTTGCTAAAAAAAAAAAGAAAAAAAAAAAAAGAAAAAGAAAAATCAGGGAAGGGGAGGAGGGACATGGGGGGAGAATGGAGGGAAAAATAGGCTTCCCAGTGAGATACTGATTCGAAATATGAAACATTTTATTGATACAAGCAAAACCCAGACTTAAGGAAGCAGTTTGATACTGCACAATATTTGAAAAAAAAAATCATGTGCATCTGTTTAGCACAATATGCTGCATAATGACAGCAATCTTCCCTGTTTGTATCTATTCATCTGATTATATGGCGTAACAATTCTTTTTGCTACACATTTATTTACTAAAGGATTTTTTTTTAATGGATAATAAATTAGTAAATCAGATACCATGTGCTTGGGAAAACACGTTAGTCAACTCCCTACACACCCGATACGAAATACAACTGTTTGATGTGATACACAGCGATAGCTGCATATCCAGACCACACTGCGAAGTTACAGGCTTCCTTTGTGGAAAGACAAAGCAAGTTTTAAATCACTGCTTGGTACTCTTTTATCTAGGCATGCGTTACTTTGAAAAGCTTCAGTTTTTAACACTGCAATGCAGCACTGATGTAATGAAGAGCTTTGACTTACTTGAAGTATAACCCAGTGGCCTTCTTTTGATGCCTTTTCCATAGCTATTTCTGCTACAGCTTCCTGTCCTTGACCCAGGATACATTGTGAAGTTCTCCTGAGTCAATGGTAAATCCAAACTTGCTCCCTAAACAGAACAATATACTGGATTATTTCGAGGCAAATCCAGAGGCAGGCATGTGTCCTGCATGCCGTGTTCGAGTGGCACACAGCACATGAGTCACGGTACCGAAAAACAGCTCTCAGAAATGCAGTTTCAATAAACCAGCTGAGCTGTGTATTTTATTGCTCTCTGCCTGGATATTCCTATGCCAGCAAAATATTGGGACGCCTGGAAAGCAACCCAGAAGGGGATTGCTGGTGGACTCCCTGCGCATGGCCTATACAATTATGTTGATGTGCACAAAAAGGCATACACTGGAAATGCACAGCTCAATAAAGGAAAAAAAGTCCAGCCGAAGGTGGCAGTGCACACAGGCAGCGCAAGGGCTCCAAAGTCCTCACAGTGAAACACGGAGGCAGTTTGGGAACAGGAGGATTAACAAGATTTCGACACACCGCAGTAATAAGGTCAGGTCTTGGTGCACGTGTCCTGCACAAGGTTGCTGACGGGTCCTGGTGCAGCGGAGCAGAGCACTCGGCTACCCTTAGCTCACCAGAAGCCACCAGCACTTCCCCACGGCACGGCGAGGCGCTGTGGATGTGTCCTGCCCGGGCGGGAATATGGGGCTCAACGGATCAGAAAAATATCATTTACTTTCCCAGTTCTGGTAGTTACAATAAAGACTAGTGCTGCTGGTAGGTAATTTGGTAGAATTTTCCCTCTTTCTCAGGAGTAAATAGCATTCTCCTATGTTTTCTAGCCGTAGTGTTTAGTCTAGACTAATTGAATGCTTCAAAAGGCAAGCTGGCCAGTGCAGCAGAGAAAATGAACCCTACGGGGGAACAGGGCCACCCTCTTGAAAGATTCTGTGAACACTGTTTTACACTTCTGCAGACACTTTATTCTAAGTTACATTTGGACAGAATTCCCATAAATTAAGCATTGCGGTTAACGGTGCCTCACAGGAACCAACAGCTCAGGTGCAAGTCCCATCTACAGGGCATAGTATTTTATCGTGACTCGTATTTGGTGGCGATCCAAGTACAACACACATTAGGGTCACTCACAGTGCAAAATCTGTCCTTCAAAGGGCCGAGGCCGGTAATGCAGAGTGACAGCACGAGTCACCCTGGCTCCTCTGCTGTCTCACATCATTATCAGCTTCACAAGAGACCTGGGTGCTCTGCAGGCTGCTGCACGCTGCAGCTCTGCCCCTTCCTCGCATCCTGCACGGGAGCCTTCAGCTTCTCGGTCTGGACTCACAGAATTTATTCATAAATATCGTCGTCCATACCTGAGAAAACAGCATGTAAAGCCATTACATTTGAACACAAATGTGGATTTTGAAAATCAATATAACTTAAGATCTTGATTTTTTTTAAAGCGTGTTGAGTCTTTACCACAATCATACCTAGGTGGTTAGACCCTAATTTATCTGAGCTGAGTTAGAGAGAAATCAGGTAATTCGTGCAACAGAGGTCAGTATTAAGTCGGAGAGTTCACAAAGCATCGGTTTCTTTCTTTCATTACTAAAAGCTTCAGGATAAAATAGCTGGGAAATTAATAAAAAAGATTTGTAATGATTATCACTGTTTAACTCTGAAAAAGCTTTGGATTTTGTTTGTGGCTAAATTTTCCTTTCAGAACATTTTTAAAGCTCTTTTAAAAAGGAGAGAATGTGCCACATACCTCGTTTTGGAAGAACAGAGGAACCTTCAGCAAGACATGGACACAGTTTAAACCAGAGACTTAGTGGAGATATCTAATGTTTCAAAGGAAATGTGAACTCGTTTTGTGTGAGCCTTTCAGTATGGCATGGCTGGAAACACTGAATTACATCGAACAAGGATCAATATGACATTCCAAGCTCAGTTAAGCTCAGGTATCTCTAGAATACCTTGAAAAATTGCCAGATATATAGCGAAATGCTTAAAATCTTAGATGTTTAGAAAAAAGACAGATCTTTACTTTTAAAAGAGTAAGTACAGTCATCTGTAGCAACTAGTGTAAAACCAATCAACCAAACAAACCCACCATTTTTCACTATGCTGTACAGGAATATATTGTATAGTGTTATTTGAAATTAATTCCAGAAATGCTAGAGAAATCTAGCTGCGTATTAATACCCACCACTTATAACTACAAGCCTGCAGAGTGGCAAAAAATAGAATCAAAATAGACTGCTTCCTGCCACGGCCCATTTGATAAAGAACAGGAATTTTGAGAGGGGAGGGAAGGAGTTTCCTTTTCCCTAGTGGAATTTATTATTCTCTGGGAGCAGGTAAACCAACGCTGGCTCATGAAGATACTTTAGAATAGGAAATGTTTTGCCTTTGAAATGTACCAGATTACATGTCATTTCAAATCGTGCTCCCAGCAAAGATACCCCTGGGAGCACCTTACAAGAGCTTTATTTCTTGCCTGCAAATTAGTTGGTTCAAAACACTTCTCCTCTCATCTCTGCCTGCAGCTCTTAATACCACACATGCCATTCGTAAAATAGGGGAGAAGAATGAAAAGACCCTGAATGCAAAAATACAATTAAAGAATAAAACAAAAGATCATAAAGGCAGGAACAAGATGCAGTTCATCCGACAAGAAAACGGCTGAAATTTTGGTGCATTTTTGGAGACATTTCAATAAAACCTCTTTCGCCGTTGCAGCAGGGGCTCATTGAAACAGCTATGTTTTCCAGTGGCAGACAGACAATAGCATCTAAATTATTTTTAAGAAAGCACTCCTAGCACTAAAGCGACCACTACTACTAAATCCATCTCAGAAGAGAAGGGTGGAGGAAGAAGAAAGGTCAACAAATGTATCGGGTTCTTTGTGTAATGCCTCACTGACATTTTCCAGCTCCCTCAGCTGGGTTTTATTTTTTTATATATATTTTTTAAGAATCCTGGTAAAATGCAGTAAAGGATTTGAGGTTATCGCCTGTCTCGCTCTAACTTCTGACATCTCTTTATGACAATAAAGAGTCACAGCCAACTGTAACAGGAGGGCAACACAATGAATCCTGGTAAGACAGGGAAGGGGGGAGGTTCAACTTTGCTGCCCCTTTGCCCCTGTTTCTTGCTCGCAGAACAGAAGTGCCATCTGTTCTTAGCCCTAACATGCACGCGTTTGATTTCCATTCAGTAATAAGGGAAAAAGATTATCGAGCGATCTAAAGCACTACCCACATTAGCAGTCTTCCCTATCCTGTGTATTTTGTTTGCGCCTCCAAAGATTTGCAGATAAAATGGGTACAAACAAGCGCTTTGATTGCCTGGAATTATTCCGTTCCCCGGTAGAGGACCATATGGTCAAGGTGTGGAACATGACTAGATTAAGGATATATCATGCCTGGGAAAGAAAAGGATTCAGGAAAATCAAAACATGAGGAAAATCAAACAAAAGGAAGGGTGAATTTTCTAACCTGAATTCAGTAAACAGTCTCTATTACTTGATGCTGTAAATGTATAATTGTAACAAAATATGTACGTAAACTGTGTGGCTAGGCAGTCAGTATTAAGGTACGATCCTGTTTCTAAAAAGCCTGCAAAAATATATTTCTTAGGCTTCATAGTCACATCTGTTGTTTTCACATTAAAAAAAAAAAAAAGACCTCCCTCCCATACACCTTCCAGAGCAGGAGACCCAAAGGCTAATGAGAGCTTTTTTCCTTCTTAACTCACTGCTGATGCTGAGGTCTGTGCAGATCCCTCACTCTCACCTTGCACTTTGTTGCTGAAAGCAGGCGAGTGCAGCAGCAGGTGCCAGGGAAGGAGCCTACCAGGTGATGTCTGCAAAGCAAGATGGTGACCAACCAGCAGGAACAGCGGGATTTCTCCGTCCCAGCCCTCTGCTCTTCCCTCTCAATCTATATTCCAGGTCATACCAGTATCTTATTTCTTCATCTTCTCATCACTTCTCGCCTTTCTCTTGCTGCCTGCCTAACTTCTTACCAAAACATTTCTTATATGACCAGAACTTGCCCATGTTGTCAGGCCTAGGCTTACTTCTTGGGAAGGAGCTGGAAGCATAGGAAGTGAATGGCCAGAACAAAGTGTAAAGCAAAGAAATTCGTAAAATGATTTAAGCTAAGAGAGTGGCCAGCAAGCAGGTTGTGCTTCAGAGAGATTATTCTGCACAAGTCAGACATTGCTTAAACTGTATCTGAAGTGTGAAGCTGATCTGTCTGGCAAACCTACTGATGTCTACATTGTCAAAATATATGAGACAACATTTCATTTCTCCAAATTTCCATTAATTTCATTGTCTTATTTTCTTTCTTTTTCCTCCTACATCAGGATGACACTTTTGTACATTTTTAAGAACATAATTTGATCAAATGATCCAAGGGAACTCCCTATAGACATCCATGATTTAATGCTACATCAGTTCTTAAGGCTGGCATGACTGACAATGAAATTTGGTTTAGCTCTGGTTAAGTTTTAGATAATAAATGCAGTGCATTTTTCCAAGTCAGGACCATATTTTATTTCAGTTCAGTTAACACAGTTCAGTTAGAATTATATTAAATAAAGGCAGTCATGCACCATAGTGATCATTCTGAACATCCAAAACTTAAAAAGAGCAGAAGGTGCTTGGTACCTTTCCGGAGCCAGGCCACTGTAGTGTCCTAGAAGGTGAGTTCCGACTGCCCTCGAGGAGACAGGGTGGGAATTCCTGCTGTTGGCTGATGGAGGATTTGGTACAGGAGATACTCTGCTCTGAACGTAAATATGATCAACATCTGACCGTGAACTTCTCTGTGCTTTCCCTTCTCCATCTCCACTTGGGATTTCACTTTCCAGCTCACAGAACATGCACTGGAAGGAAGTCAAAGGAGCCTCTTTTATCGGTTTATTATTTTTCCTCCTAGTCCTGAGTGGCGTTTCTGCAGGCTTTGGGCTGCTCTGCACCGTTGCTCACTCTTTGCAGGGAGGAAGGGGACTGCTGGCATGGGCGCAGGTCTCAGAAGGGGACTGTGCAGGCGCAGAGCGAGGGCGGCTGCACCAGGCGCCGCACGCTCCTCGCAGACAAAAGGCAGCGAAGGGAAAGGTGGCACTTTCAGCTACATCAGAGATCATTATACAATACCCTTCTCATTCAGCTCGTCCTAGGGAGAATATGCACGTGCGGCAGCAGCCCAGAGGATGTGAAGAGCTGCTGTGAACGTGGATGAAGTGTTTGAGGTGAGGCGGGACGGCGGCGAGTGAGGAAACGAGCCGTCTTTGCAGAGATGCCCCCACTGACAGCAGCTTCTGTGAAGCCAGCCTTTTGTGTTGGTAACAGGGAAGCAGCTCGGAGCGGCTGCGAGCAAACTCAGCGTGTAGGAAGCATTTTAGACTGACGTGTGTTGCCGGAGGGGGAAGGAAGTCTCCAGCGCCCCAGCAGAGCCCATGAGCAGCCCAAGCCACAGAGACCCTAGCAGCAGGGCACAAACCTCTCCGCACCGCCTCCTGCTACACAAAGCATGGCCACAGGGCACGTGTCTTCTCCCTCGCTGAGGGGAGGCTTGCAGAACCGCTGTGCAAAGGTGTGTGCCCCAGCCTGCACGGCACGGGTACATACAGGTGTGCGCACACATTCGTAAGCACGAGCTCGGGTAAGGTCTGTCCTTTACCTGGAGCACCAAGTGGGATGGGGAGTTAGCTCCTCTCCTCCAAAGGGACTAGGAAACATGGTAGCTGTGGGTGTTGCACAGGGTGACCTGGCTGCTGGAGAGCTCAGCAGCCACCTGGCCGGGGCAGCGTGGCATTAACAAGCCGGCATTAACAACCCGGCATTAAGAACCCGGCATTAAGAACCCGGAGCCGGCGCGGGAGAAAGGGCTGCTCTGATGGGACCCCCACATTGCAGCAGCAGCACACAGACCTACTGACCTCCTCAGGAACGGCCATCCCGAGGCAGAACTGGTAACATTTCCTCTTTGTTACTACTGGGCTTCCTCACAAAAACTGCTTGATTTTCATAGCTGATATAATTTGTATAGCCAGCATTTTATGATTATTAAAATTAGAGCTACAGGTTCTAGAACTAAGTTCAAAATTCCTGTAGCTGTGGGAGATGATAAGTTAACCTATAAGACATAATGTAATTAAAATCACATGCTTCAGTCCCAGTTACATCATACAGAGCTGCACACTCATAAACACACATGCACATGTTATCAGGCAAGTTTTATACAATAATTTTTGGAATTGGCAAAATGCAAGACACCAATGATAATAGATTGATTAGAGACAGAGGGAGAAATGTCATACTCACATTGGTTAGCTCTGAAGCTAAGTTATCACCTGAATACTGGAAAGTAATATCTTCATATATATGTTGCGCGTTTCAATGCTATTTGAGGGCATCCTCCTGAAAATACTCATTGGAATATTCCATCTTATCTCATAGTCTGTCTTCACAGGTGCGTATCTTTGATATCTTGAATGCTCTTGTTACACATTCCCAAAATTATCTGCTCAGCTTCTTATTAACAAAAAGACTTTTTCCATCCACCTGATACATGATTATGTCTTACATATATATAGTGTGTCCATTGTGTACTAAATTTGACATGTTTTAAAATATTTCCAATCAAACAGTAAATAAAAGGCATATTTATTTAAAAAAAATACTGCCTTCCAAGGCAAACATGTTTATACCTTATAATCCATCTTTCCTTCTATGTTGTATAAATACAGTTTATTCTGTACACATAAATACCTGTATATTAACATTACCAGTATGGATATTCCTATCTTGGTGACCTGTTAATCACAGTCACTCCCAGTAACAGGAGGCAGAGTCCTCCTTACCCAGGGAAACCTCATCCTGAGAAAACCACAGCCTCTCAGAATCCTTCTTGCAGAACCAGGCCACCCTCATGATGAGGATTTTTCCTTATGTCCTGTTAAATCCCAAGCTCTGACTCTGGCTATTGTCTCTGCACATCTCCAAGAAGAGCTTGGTCTCTGTGCCCTCTTCTTACCTATTTGCAGACAGTGGTAAGCTCTCCCTTTGGCCTTGGCTTTGTCTTCTCAAGGTGAAGCAGGTCCCAACAATCGTGGTGGTCTCCTCTGGATTACTTCTAATATATCAGCGTTTTTCTTGTACTGTGAGAGACAAAGTAATTTTAGATCTTGATTTTCATTTTTAACAGCTTTATAACAGCTATTTTTGTTCATGTACTTCGTGGTATTGTGTAACACTTTTAACTCTTTCTACAACTCTCTACAACTGCACTTTCTTCCTAGGGTTTACCCTGTTTAGTGTGATGTGTTTCTATATCAGCTTGTAGTTTTTTCTCTTTGGAGTCTCAATTTCTACTTCTGCTGCCTACTCTTCTTCAGTTACCCCTCAGGCCACTAACTAAACACCCATTCCGCATATTAAAGGCTTTTTGAGAAAAGAATTTAGATTTTCATTTTTCTTTTAATTTTGCGAAATCTTACTGTGCCTCCTGAGGACTTCTGCCAGAAGCTAGACCACAAGGATTTGTTCCCATTGAATAATCCGAGTAATATCCTGGCCTTGGACAAAAAAGTACAGTGAAGAAGATACTTTCAAAGCAGAGATATGATTTGAAGATGAGGAGAGTATCTGAACCCTTCTGGGTTCCCCTCCACAGAAATCCTAACAGCATTTGGCCCTGCAGTATCCTGGGATGGAGCACTCCTGCGTTTCCTCTGTGCTTAACGAGAGCCAGGGATACTCGGGACTAGCATAAGATATTCTCCCTTTTGAAGGATCCAGCTCCGGAAGAACCCCCACTATTAGGAGTATGACCTCTTTTCCTCCTCTTCCCCATTCCCATTCAGTTACTTAAAATTATTAAATTAGCATTAGAAACACGGGAAAGAATACAGTCCAAAAATCACTCCAGCAAAGGTAATGGAGCTGTAATTGCAGGTGGCACAGAATTTAGCACAAAAGATGGTGTTTCAAATATTTGTTTCTCCCTACTTAAATATTTTAAAAGAATATATAAAGGAGGGAAGCAAGCAAGCTAGCGGGCGGAGAAGCTTTCCTTCAGCGGTTTTGTGAACTAAGAATAGAGGGAATACAGAGCAAGGATCTTGCTATTAAATTTCCCCATGACAAATAATGCAGCTGCACGTTGTGTGCAAGAACATCTGCTGAATTATGACACAGGCAGAACTCCCCACATGAGGAATGTGACATTACACTGAAAAAACACTTTAGGTGGAAAAGCAACATAAACCCATTTTGGAAAATCTCCCTCCGCCTTCTCTTCCTCCTTCCTTTTTGAGTTATGATAACTGCGGGAGTCTATCACTCCGTCGTGACATCAGTAAAATCACACTATAAAAGTGACCGAGCATTTCAGCATTCTTTCCTTAGCCCCTAGAATGGAATTTTGTCCTTCCTGGAAAAAGTTTAGAAAAGAATAGAGGAAAAAGTATATTAAAGATCAGAGCTTGGTCTAAGCAGGCTTGACACAGGCTACAGATACAATTTAACTCTTCAGAAATCAAGAGGTATTTTTTTGTTTTGCTGTGTCTTGTGCAGTTGTTCAGTCCAAAGTAAGTGGTGTCTCAAGTAAGTGACTGTGCAAAGTACAACAATAGGGAAAAAATGTCTAAAACACATAGCTTTGAAACATAACAAGAAATTTCTTGCCTGGAATTTAGTAAGTTGCCACAGACAGCTACTTTAGAACTTTACAAAGTTCCTTCAAGCTCCATGCAGTCATAATGGGGGAAGGAGTTCGTATTTTTCACAGTAGTAGTGGCTTTATTTTAATGACTCAAATGTTTGCTTGCACTTTCTAAATATTCTGTGATGTTATCTCTCTTGTAGTTTCTTTGCACTCTTTGAATACATTCAAGCTAGAAATTTTATAATGGCAACACCAACATTAATTTTTATATATGCTTGAGGCTGTCTAAAGAGTGTTATGATAATACCGCAACACACACATACATTAACTATCAATGCCTTCTTCATCACTGCCTTATTTTGGAGGGAAGCCCTTATTTCATAACCATGAAATCTCTGCGACCTAATGGCAAAAGCACAAACCTGGAGAGAGATTTCTGTAATAGTTTTGCAGACAACAGACATTCAGAGCATACCGACCTGGTCTTGGACACTGACATTCTTTGATCAGATCCTTTGAACTCTGCTTCATTGGCTAGCTTTACAAACTCGTTTTTTACCTATTTCATAGGTCCATATGGAGCTTAAATAAAAGTGTTTCTATTGTACTTTTAAAAA
>JAVCKT010007851.1:8613-21711 GCA_032273925.1 Rhynchotus rufescens
AATTTCCCGAGTAAATCCAAGAAATGAATTTGATAAACTCGTCGTTAGAGAAAAGCTTGCTCCGTGTGGGAAGGTTAGGCCGCGCTTGTTCAGCTAGAGGTGCAGCTCCCCCTAGTTCTGAATCTGAGGAATGCTGACGAAAAGGTGCCCAAGTAACTTTTACCAGATTCAAATCGACGACCACTTTTCTCCACATCATCAGAGTGATTCCAAGTCTGGTTTTCAGCATCTTTATTACTACCAAAGAGCAAACACTTGAAGATCATCGTTTAGTGGATAGTCTTCCAGTGCTTTCAGAGAACCAAAGTGGGATCATGTGTGAAACTTGATGTGGGTAAAATGAGTTTTTGCTTCTGCATTAGGAACTTTCTTAGCTACTGTATTTATGTGACAGTTATTCCAACAGGATAAAAGAACAGGGTATGTGCTTCTCCCCTTCCCCCAATCATCACTTTCATTTCACTTTCACACAGTCATTTTGTCTTTTCTTTCCTTATTTTTTGTTCCTTTCTTTCTTTTTCTCCTCTGCTTTTGTTTCTCTCAAGTTTGCCAGCCCTGAGCTGCTCCCCCACCTTTGCCTTTCACACATGGCATGTTGGCTCCATAGGTTCAGGCGATCACCTCCGAGGGGATTGCCCTGACCACGAGGGTGTCTCCTAGCACCACTCCTTCCATAACTCCTCCATTGCCTCCTCCATCCAAAGGCTCCCTCTCTCGCTCTGTCTCTTGCCTTCTGCTGTGGCCACCCCTTCCCCCTCGATCAGGCTCCACTATTCCCACCTCTCTGGCTCCTTGACACCCAGGTCCATCCCCATTGCCCTCTTACTCATCCAGGCCTCAGTCCTCCGCTTGCAGTTTCTATCACGCCACCCCACAGAGGGAAGGAAAGTTCGTTGGCTCCCTGTCTATCAGCGTGGGCTGCTCTAACCCCCATCGCTGGGCCACTGGAAGCCCCAAAGGTGTCCTCACAGAGCCGAGCAACACTGGGGCTGCCCCCAAAAGACCAGAGAGGTGGCAGCAACCTCAAACAACCTCGTGCTGCTCCCTGGATCTCCGTGGAGGGCTGGCTGAAACCACCTCACTAGACATGTGTGCGAGCCCAGAAAAAAAAGATCCATGGGCTCCTCTGAGTACGAGCAGTTTTGTCACCAGCTAATGGCTATTGTGCAGGGAGGTAAAGCAGAGAAGAGAGGCAATAAGGCATTGAGGAAAGGGGCTCTGAGAAAGTTTCAAAACGAGGAACAGAAGGTACTTTCCCTGCATGTGTGTGTGCCACTCTTGGTCACTGAATTTACTGGTATACTGAGGTTTGTGCTGCTCAGATGGTTGGGCAAAGGCAGTGGCTACCACATACCCTTTTGAGACTCCACAGCCCTTTTTCCAGAGATCACCAGTGGCAATCTCTGGAAAACAGGCCAGAAAGCCTTAGACGAGGGCTCAGGAATAGCATGGTGAGAATTATTTTACAATAGATTATAACACAGGACTAACTTAGTTGATCACATGTAATGAGATGACTGTCCCAGAAAATGGCTGTAACTAGACGTGATTGCACAGGCCCCAGGCCTGTCCATCTCACTGCCAGATGTGTAGAATACAAGCCACTCCTTGCTACTAAAAGATTTTCCAGTGTGCAGTGGCCCGTCTTTGGTGCTGGGCTCTATTTTATTTTCCCCAAAGCCAAAGACTGAAAGTCCTGGTAGATGTCAACCTGCCTTCCAGAATCCCAAATGCCATCCTTTGTTGTGGCAATACAGGAGGGAAGATCCTGAAGCCTGGGATTTTAGTGAACCTAAATCTAGGCTGGGGGATTTAGTTGGAGATTCGTGTTACTCTTTCAGGGAGGCTTGATGATCTTCTATGCTTTGAGTAGATTTCATTAATTTTGCATTTCCAAAATGGTATGAAAGGGTCCAGGCCCAAATGAGAGCTAGACCCAGTGTTATTTTCCTCCAAGAGTATTTGTTTATATGTAACTACAATTTACAATGAGAAGAAATTTAGGAAAAACATTAAGTGGCTTTTGCGATATATGTTCTGCTCCTAATTTTGGTAAAAGAGATCTACCTTACTTTGCAGGTGCAATCCTCAGTTGGCTTGGGGTCCCTTATGGGCCACAGCCAGCCAAAGTACATTGGAGCACTGCTACATTATCTTGCACAAGTTTGGGAGTTTGGAGAGCATTAAATGACAACAGCATTATAAAAAAGCTTCTTAAACGTTTTGTAATAGCCTTCATGACGTATTCAGTGTAGCCAATATTGAGGGATTGTGCTTTATAGAGTGATACATTTCACAATGGGAATCTTAAGACAAATCGATTGATTTCTGTTTTATAACCTGCAGCCATAATCAGGAGTGTATTGAAAGCTGTATAAAACTGTGATGCTTCCAATCTGGGTGCATTTCTGATCACAGTTTTTAAAGACGTAACTCGCATGTTTAGAACACAGTGAGGTGGTAAGCTCAGACAAGACCAACTAGAAAACTGCATCTACCCTTGCATGGAGTTAAGTTTGCTGTGTAGGCACCAAATTTAACCGGATAGTAAATGCTGTTTTCACTTGCAGTGATTGTAGTAAGAGAGTGTGTGCCAAGCTGACCAACTTTTCTTCAGAGGACTGCAGACTCAGAAGCATTCTCTTCATCTGATCCTCTCTATTCCTCTGCCCTCTATTCCTCTACTGTCACAATACAACCACTTCCCAGACTTACACGCAGAGTCAATAAGGTACTCACCTTTGCTGGTTACTCTTAGAATGATTTCTATGCCATGCCACAGTTTTCTCACATGCCTATTTCTCCGTTTACTGGTTCCACAAATGAGATACTACTCTTGCTTTTAATTCAGCATCGCCTTAAAAAAAAAAAAAGAAAAAAAAAAAAGAATTAATTGACTTCCAGACTGTGCAGAAGGGCAGGTGTGGGCAAAATCCTAGGCTGGCTCAAATCTTCATACCTCTGCAAGTCAGTGGATTTATGCCCATGTGTACCAGCTGCGGCTTTGGCTTTCTGTTCCTCCAAAGGATTAACCCAGGGCTTATTTAGCACTTCTGATTGCTAACAGGTTCTGACCTTGAGTGTCTTCAGCTCAGTTTCATCGAGACCTGCCAGGCAGGATCAGTAGCCTTGTTAGTAAGACTGATAAAATATGATATGCTTTGGAACAAGCTTTGTTTAGCCACTTGAGATGATTAAATAAAGGTTTGAGGCTTAAGGAGCTGTGAGCTGGGTGTAGAACATACCTCCACAGTGCAGCAGATCTGTACCAGCCCTCAGAGGAACGACTGAATTTTGTTGGAGGCTCAGAGCTCTGCTGCTGAGAGCTACAACAGTAGCAGTGCCTATGCACCATCCTAAGTTCACTTCATCGCTGCATAGTAGGCCTGAAGGTAAACAGGTGAGTAGGCCTGAGGGAAAATAGGTGGAGTAGGCCTGAGGGGAAACAGTGAGAGTACCACAGAGGGTAAAGAGGGGGAGTAGGACTGAGGCTAAAAAAGGAAGAGTACCACTGCGGATAAACAGGTGAGTAGGACTGAGGGTAAAAGGAGGGAGTAGAACTGAGGGGAAACAGAGGGAGTACCACTGAGGGAAAACATGGAGAGTAGGACTGAGAGTAAACAATGTAAGTAGGACTGAGGGTAAACAGGGAAGACACCATGGAGGGTAAACAGCAGGAGTAGGACTGAGAGTAAACGGGGGGAATAGGACTGAGGGTAAACAGAGGGAGTTCTGCTGAGGGTAAAAATGGGGTGTAGGACTGAGAGTACACAAGGGAAGTAGGACTGAGGGTGAACTTGGAGAGTATGACTGAGAGTAAACAGCAAGAGTGGGACTGAGAGTAACCAGGCACAGAACCACTGAGAATAAAGAGTGGAAGTAGGACTGAGGGAAAACTGGGGGAGTACCAGTGAAGTAAACATGGGGAGTAGTAGGACTGAGGGTAAACAGGGGAAGTAGAACTGAGGGTAAACAGAAGGAGAAGGACTGAGGGTAAACAGAGGAAGTTCCACTAAAGTTAAGAAAACTGAATAGGACTGGGGGTAATCAGGGAGAGTACCACTGAGGGTAAAAAGGGTGAGTAGGACTGAGGGTAAAGAGGGAGAGTAGGAGTGAGTATTAACAGGGGAAGTAGGAGTATAGGTAAAGAGGGAGAGTAGGAATGAGAGTAAACAGTGGGGAGTACGCCTGAGTGTAAACAACCTGAAGAGGACAGAGGGTAGAGAGGGAGCGCACCACTGAGGGTAAAGATAGAGTTCCACTCAGGATAAAAAGGGGAGCAGGGCTGAGGGTAAACAGCAGAAATGCCACTGAGAGTAAACAGGTGAAGTAGGACAGAGCCTAACAGGGAGAATAGGACTGAGGGAAAACACAGGTAGTAGGATTGAGTATAAACAGGGGGAGTACTCCTGAGGATAAAAAGGGTAAATAGGACTGAGGGTAAACACCTGGAGTAGGAGTGAGTGTAAACAGGGAGAGTAGAACTGAGGGTAAACAGGTGGAGTAGGAGTGAGGATAAACAGGGAGAGTACCACTGGGGCTAAAGAGCGGGAGTAGCACTGAGGGTAAAAATAAATGAGTAGGCCTGGGGGTGAACAGGGGATGTAGGACTGAGGGTAGATAGCGGGAGTAGGACTGAAGGAAAACAACAGGAGTAGGCTGAGGATAAACAGGTGAAGTAGGACCATGGCTAAACAGGGGGAGTAGGACTAAGTGTATACAGGGGAATTAGGACCGAGGCTAAACAGGGGGAGTAGGACTAAGAGTATACAGGGGAAGCAGGACTGAGGCTAAATAGGGGGAGTACCACCAAGGGTAAACAGTGGGAGTAAGACTGAGAGGAAACAAGGAGAGTACCAGTGAGTTAAACATGAGGAGAAAGGCTGAGGATAAACAGAGTACCAGCAAGTAAGCATGGGGAGTAGAACTGCGTAAACAGGGAGAGTACCACTGAGGGTGAACAGTGGGAGCAGGCTGAGGCTAAACAGGGGGAGGGTAAGGACTGAGGGTAAAAAGGGTGAGTACCACCAGGGGTGACCAGTGGGAGTAGGACTGAGGGTAAACAAGGGGATTACCTCAGGACAGTGAGGTAAACATGGAGAGTAGGACAGAGAGTAAACAAGGAGAGTACCACTGATGGAAAATAAGGGGAGTAGAACTAAGGGTAAAGAGCGAGAGTAGGCTGAGGATAAACAGGGGAAGTGGTACAGAGGCTAAACAGGCAGAGTAGAACTGAGGGTAAACAGGGAGAATACCATGGAGGGTAAACAGCGGGAGTAGGACTGAGGGTAAACATGGGGAGTACTGCTGAGGATAAAAACGGGCAGTAGGACAGAGGAAACACAATGGAAGTAGGACTGAGGGTAAACAGGGAGAATATCACTGAGGGTAAACAGTGGGAGCAAGACTGAGGATAAACATTGGGAGTAGGCTGAGGGAAAACCAGTGGAGTAGAAGTGAGAGTAAACTGCGAGAGTACCAGTGAGGGTAAAAGGGGAGAAAGAGTGGGAGTAGGCTGAGGGTAAACAGGGAGAGTAGGAACGAGGGTAAGCACAGATGTACCACTGAGGGTAAACAGGGGGAGTAGGACCGAGGATAAACACAGAAGTAGGACTGAGGCTAAACATCAGGAGTAGGACCTAGGGTAAACAGGGGGAGTAACACTGAGTGTAGACACGAAATTACCATTGAGGGTAAACATTGGGAGTACCACTGAGAGTAAACATGGAAGTAGGACTGAGACTAAACATCCAGAGTAAGACTGAGGGTAAATGTCAGAAGTAGGACTGAGGGTAAACATTGGGAGTACCACTGAGGGTAAAGAGAGGGAGTAGGACCGATGGTAAACACAGAAATATCACTGAGGTTAAACATTGAGAGTAAGACTGAGGGTAGACATGGAAGTAAAACTGAGGATAAAAAATGGGAGTAGAACTGAGGGTAAACTTGGAAAGTACCACCGAAGGTAAACAGCAGGAGTAGGATGAGGGTTAAAAAAATGAGTAGGACTGAGGGTAAACCAGAAGAGTAACACTGAGGGTTAACAGGTGCAGTAGGACTGAGGGTAAATAGCAGGAGTAGGATGAGGATAAATCCGGAGAGTAGGACTGAGAGTGAACAGGTGGAGTAGGACTGAGGGTAAACAAGGAGATTAGTACTGACTGTGTACAGGGGAAATAGGAAAGAGGCTAAACAGAGTGAGTGAGTACCACTGTGGGTAAACAAGGGGAGTAGGACTGAGGGTAAATGGCTGAAGATAAAAATGGGGAGTAGGACTGACAGTAAACAGGGGGAGTCCTACTAAGGGTAAACAGAGGGAGTAGGACTGAGAGTAAACAGCAGGAGTAAATTGAGGGTAAACAGGGAAGTAGGAATGAGGGTAAAAAGGGGGAGTAGGACTGATGGTAAATACCGAGAGTAGACTGAGGATATATAGGGAAAGTACGACTGATGGTGAACAGGTGGAGTAGGATTGAGGGTAAACAGTTGGAGTAGGATGGAGAGTAAACAGGGAGAGTACCACTGAGGGTAACCAGGAGGAATAGGACTGAGGGTAAAAGATGGGACTAAAACTGAGGGTAAAGAGAAGGGTAAAAAGGTACCACAAAGGATAAAAAGTGGAAGTAGGTCTGAGGGTAAACAACGGAAGTAGTATTGAGGGTATACAAGTGGAGTACATAGGGTACATAGGGGGAATAGGAGTGAGGGTAAACAGGGAGAATACCACCGAGGGTAAACAGGGGGATCAGTACTGAGGGTAAAGAATGGGAGTAGGCTGAGGGTAAACAGGGGGAGCACGACTGAGAGTAAGCAGGCAAAGAAGGACTGAGGGTAAACTAGGAGAGTACCACTGAGGGTAAACAGGTGGAGTAGGACTGAGGGTATACAGTGAGAGTAGGACTGAGGGTAAACAACAGGAGTGCCTGTGAGGTAAGCATGGGGAGTAGGAGTGAGGGTAAACAGGGGGAGTACCACTGAAGGTAAGAAAACTGAATAGGACAGGGGGTAAGCAGGGAGACTACCACTGAAGGCAAACCTAGGGAGTAGGACTGAGGGTAAAGTGGGAGTAGAACTGAGTGGAAATGGAGAGAGTAGGATTGAGGGTAAACAGGGCAAGTAGGACTGAGGGTAAACCGGGAGAGTGAGGCTCCAGAGATTCCAGAGCCTGTGTCTCCCTCTGGTGTAGCAATGCACCCTGATGTGACTGACTGCACCCTACTTGCCGGGGAAGGGGCATCTGAGGTTTCTACCCCGGTTGTGAAGATTGCCCCAGACCATCAAGCATGTCCATGCTGTTGCACTAGGGTGGCCGAAATCTCGGCATTGCATAAATATTAGGAGATCCCATGGTCGGAGATGGGTACTTTATCAGGGCTGCCATTTTGAGAGAACAAATGCAAAACATCGTAGCATTTCCTGCCATTTCTTGAAGTGCCGGGGACCTCCAAGTGAGTTAGAAGATGGCCCCCTGGAAGCGCCTAAATGGTGATGTGAGGAATGCCATCAAAGGTTGAAGACCAAAAGTGGCCTCTTGCAGCACAGGAGATTTGTGCATCCATCTATGAGGAACGTGGAAGGGGTTGAGGCAGCTGGCCCGAAGGAAGAGGGACTGCACGGTGTGTGTAGAAGCTGTTGGACAGAGGAGGAGCCTGCGCAACTGGTGGAATTAGAGATTTAAGAGCATGGCTTTGTTACCAAACTGATTGCAGAGCATTTGCCCACAGAAATGGCGAAGCAAATCAGTGATGAGAGCAGACAGCTGGCGGCAGCGACAAAGACATCGTTGCCCTCAGAAAGTACAGCTGTGGTGCACAAAGGGGACATCTCCCCCAAGATAAAAAAGGGGTTAAGAGGGAATATAGAAGGATAATTGGAGGGAATATAGAAGGATAATTGGAGAGATCAGCGCTGGATCTCTGTCGACTCCTGGCTTGTTTCTAAGGATTCTGCAGGATGTGGAAGACATCTCCGAGATTGTCAACAGTCCGTGAAGGAGCTGATGTCCCTGGCCAAAGGGAAGCTCACTGCATCCAGGAAGAAGTACCATCGTAAGCATCCTGCCAAGGCTGGCTCTGCAAAGAAGGGGAAGAGGTGGATGAAATGCAGGGTGGTTAAACGGGATCAGTACCTCCGAAAGCAGCGGCTCTTCACATTAGATCAGAAGAAGCTAGCTGGTATCATACTGGATAACACTGAGTCAGTGGAATGTCCTCTTCCAACTGAAGATGTCTAGGAGTTCTTCTGGAAAATGTGGGAAGAGGTGACCCCTTTTACCAGCTTAAACTCATTCCGGAGTGAGGGAAAGGCCAACAACTCCACCTTCAAGCTCGTGGTCACCCCTGCAGAACATGACGGAGATGTCTAGGCGCTCTGCCCCGGGACCAGATGGTCCATCCTTCAGGGACCTTCTAAGAGACATAACAACATATGTAGTTTGCTGGGTGAAGAGGCAAAAAGACTGGGATGGGAGGTTTTTAACAAGCCTCGTCTCAGAGATAACACCAATGAACTTTCCAAGTCAGATTAGATTTTGGTGAAGGATGTCTGTGTGATTACACACAGTAATGGTCCCCCTTTGGGTGGTTGACATTACTGTGTGTGACATCTGTCTTGGAGATTGAATTCCTGGCGTTTCCGATTGGTGCTACAGGGAAATGGTATAGTGGCAACGAGCGTCTCCCTATGGACCTTGTGTCCCTAGCAGCCGAGTCAGGAGTATAGCGAGAGTCTTTTCCCAAAGGGCTCTCCTTTCCTCTGTAGATATAATCCATACAATTGTGAGCCAGGCAAAACAGACTTAAGAGTAAACAGGAGGAGTACCAAAGAGGGAAAACAGGGGGGTTTAGACTGAGTATAGACAAGAGAAATAGGACAGAGTGTAAACAGGTAGAATAGGACTGAGGGTAAACAGGGAGTACCCCTAAGGATAAAGAGCTGGAGTAGGAGTGAGTGTAAACAGGGAGAGCAGAACTGAGGGTAAACAGGGGAAATAGGGCTAAGGGTAAACAATGGGAGTACCACTGAAGTTAAATGGGGGAGTAGGACTGAGAGTGAATGGAGGTTAAAAAGGCAGATTCCAAGTTATAAAATTATCAAAATATCATAGATTCTTGAAAATGTTAGAGATTTCTTAGAAATTCCATTAATTTGCTTTACTTTTTCCTGAAATGTTTTCACGATTTTTGTGAAATATTTTTGAAATAGGTATAATTGTTGGAACTTTATTGGAAGGAAAACATCGTCCTTGTTTAGCACATCTCCTGCAGTATTTTAGATCTGTTGCTGTCCCCACTTCGTAGCAAGGTCATTTCTGTCAATACCATCCAGATGTCTGTTCTCAGTGTCTGTCTAAAAATGATGTTTCCTGAGAACAGGGCCTCACCCTAGCGTCTTCACCTGTCTGTTTATTCCCTTTTGTTCTCCCCCCACTGCTGTTCAGTGATTTATTTCTCAGTACAACCCTATCATTTTGTCAGTTTATTGAATTCCATCAGTTTATCTCAGAAAGGAAACAAAGTGTGTAGGCCCACTGCAAAGTACTGCTATTTGATTTTTCCTCTTAATTACATTTGAATTGTTCTTTTTGTAACATTTGTGTTAAGCAGTATTTTGATATGCAGAAGGCACACAAAGTCAAAATGTAAGTGTAAGTGACCTTGCCATGTATTCCCTGAATATCTACTGAGTGGGAGTAGGGTGAGGGTAAAGCGTGATTTTGAAGGTCTTCCAAACCCTCCTGGATGCCATCCTGTGCCCTGGGTGTCCCTGCTGGAGCAGGGGGTTGGACAAGATGATCTCTAGAGGTCCCTTCCAACCTCAACCCTTCTGTGATTCTGTGAGCTTGGAAGCCAAGGCCCTAGTGCCCAGCCTCTCTAGGGCGAGTTTGGGTTCGGATGTTAGTGTGTATGCTAAGCAGGGGTGGGCTGTGGGTATAGACCCCTTTGGCTGACTGGTATATACTGCGCTAAATTTAAGTGTCATAACCTAAGGCATTAACTAACACAACCCGAAGATGGAATCTTACTATGTCTGTGTTACAGGTTCCACATTTATAAACCAGACAACATTTTTATTGAAGTGCATTAGAGCATGCAGCAAAAAGCTATGCGTAAATCCTAGACAAAAGGCCAATATTAGTTTATTAGTTTACAAGGCTAGATATCTTTTATTTCTATCAACAGGATAGCTCGTGAAGCTACTATATACATTTTTGGAGTGCATGTACTGTAATGACTGTCTGTTTTCAACAGGTCTTAGTTTAAACAAGTCAGTACAAGTAGACAAGCAGTGTTTTAGGTCGCTGCTGGTGCCACAGCACCAAAACAAAGGAAAAGACAAAAGACCCACACAGCTATCAAAGGTATGAAAGATCTAGATTCAGTCTCTTGTTAATCTCTCAATTAAGCTGTATATTATTGTTTCAATACTATTCACCTAGTAGTCCAATTTGTCATCCTACCTTTGTATGATTTGCATTTTGTTTGAATATAATTATTGAAAATGTTATAGAAAAATACGTAGAACAGAAGTTGTCATACAAAATAAGAACGTAATAGTAATAAAAATCAATAATCTTTTTTGTGAGTATGCCACTGACTATGTACCTTTAAAACTATTGAACAAATATTTTTCCTGTATTTTTACCTTTATTTATCAATTAAGGAGGAAAAGTGTTTGGAAGATAAAAATCAAAAAGATAAAGCCAACGGATCACACACGGATACCCGATCTAGAGCAGAAAAACAAACAACCAGAAAAATCCCCAAGCTGGAAGCTCTGAGTAGAACATGCAGAGGTATAGTTTAACATTTTGTTTTTCTCAGAAATTATTTTTCTTGTGAAAAGTTGAATGAACTGCTGGTACTGATATTTATATGGGCCTGATGGCCATTACTGGCATGTGACAGACAGCAGCCAGTTGAAGGACAAAATCAGGAGTCACTGAAATGCAGCTGCTGGACACAGAAGTGAAGCAGGTTGTTGAGGTCACTTGCTAGATGAGCCACAGAGCTGGGGATCTGCACTGGGTTGACTTCCACATTCTGTACTTGTCCTTTTCTGCTCGCAGCCTTCCCAGAGCCCCTCCTTCAGCCCCTCCGGATAACTGAAGTCAACATTTGTCTTTGAAATTCCCTTTCTAAGCTGACAGAAAACACAGCTCTGCTTGTGCAACTCGCTCCTCAGTTCTTTGCCAGACTCTCTTTATATGTTTTAGTTACTGCTATCAGACTTACTTAATGAAGTCTTATTTGGATTTTTTTTTTCACTGTTATGACTACATATTCATCCTTTAATTTTCGACTTTTCTCCTCATTTTGGAGGCGCTCTGTGATTCTCTACAAAACTGCGGAACCCGTTACAGTTTTTCCCCTCCAACGGACCAGTGTTTTACTGTAGCATTGACTATACATGGACCTTTGTATTGAAAAGCAAAACCGACTCACTAGTAGGTTAGAGAACTGCTGTATATTCTGCCCCACGTGAGAATAAAGCAATTTGTCAATTTAGGGAAAGGAAATCATAGCTATGTTCAAATTTCATTTAAAAGCAAAAAGATGACTTTTAATTATTTGATGTGGTTTGCCTTTGGCTTTATACATGATTTTTCTGGCCTTGTAGTTAATCTTTCAGATATTGTGAGGTATACAATACTATTTTTAAACAGTATTTGCATGTTTATTCATTAAATAAAACTAAACATAATGAAAAGGTTAAAATAAAGAGACCTAGTTAGATTAAAAGGCACAACGTTCATATTTAAAGCTTGACCCATTTGGCTATATTTATTAGTAAATAGCACAGTTGTAACCTTCGAAGAGCCATAAAGGACAACTTAGCTGTGAAATAAAAAAGTAAAGCTTTATTTCCTCAATGTTTCATAATTGTCTAGGTTCCTAGAATCTAAAATCACAATATTTGATTTTAGAATTTTTAAGGGAAGGCAGACCAGTGATGGAAGAACATACATGTTTAGAATACATGAAACAAGAGGGAAAAAAGAGAGAAGAGCAAAAAAGGAGAGCTGAATTGCTTGAACAGGAGCTGAAAAAAATGCTGACAACTGAACAAACCCCTCTAGATGACATGCTAAAAAAGAACAATCAAGACAGAGATGCAGTGGAAGAATATGAACAAAATCTGGGCAAACAGTTAAATAATAATAGGAAGGAAGACAGTAAATGTGTAACTCCTATGCAAAGAACCAAAACGCCCATTAGACTGAGAAAACAATACGTATTCTCAGAAGCCACCGAAAATTTGCATCATGGGCTCCCTACATCGGGTGCAAAGTGCCGAACGGGCAGCCTCAGACACGCGTTGCAGGAGGGCAGCGAAGCAGCTGAATCCAAGGTGAAAAATGCCTTTGGGCTGTACGAGCCGTCCTTCGGTAAAGTGCCCCAAAGCAGGCAGGACAGCCTGGCGGAAGCGCAAGGCTGCTCTCACATGACATTCACTGAAAGGAAAAACAGCCTCATGAAAGAACTCTTTGGACCAAGCTGTGTGTTAAAAGGCAACCGTTCAGCTGGTACCATGAGAGAAGCAGGGAGGGAGAAATGAGAGGCCGCCCGGTTCCGTGGGCCCAGCAGCAGCACTGCGAGCTCGCACGCGCGCAGCTGCCACCGAGGGATTCGTTATCAGCAACCCCACCAATGAGCACAAAGTAATGACTGCCCTCAGTATTCAGGTATACTTACTTGAATACAACTTATCTTTAAACTTTTGAAATACTGAGCATTTTTAACTAGTACTGCAACATGTTTTACCTATGGATGTTTTTACCGTCAAAAAACTTATTAAAGGTCACATGTATTGATATTTTTTGTTCAGTGAGTCTTTAAATATGATCTGTTATCAAATCATTTGTTACAGAAGAACATTTTGGGGAAGATCATAGTGCATTTTACTAAGAGTGCCGTAACGGCACCTTTTGATTTATTTGCTAGCTCCTTTAGGAGAGATACCCAATTTCACAGTGTTCATCCTTTCACAGAATCACAGACTGGTTGAGGTTGGAAGGGACCCCTAGAGATCATCCAGTCCAAGCCCCTGCTCCAGCAGGGACACCCAGAGCACGGGGCACAGGGCGGCATCCAGGCG
>JAVCKT010007856.1:0-18547 GCA_032273925.1 Rhynchotus rufescens
TTCCTTTTCCTTTTCCTTTTCCTTTTCCTTTTCCTTTTCCTTTTCCTTTTCCATTTCCATTTCCATTTCCATTTCCACTTCTCTTTTCCTTCTTTCTTCTTTCTTTTCTTCTTTCTCCTTTCTCCTTTCTCCTTTCTCCTTTCTCCTTTCTCCTTTCTCCTTTTTCTTTTTTTTCTTTTTTTTTAAAACCTAAATCCTATAAGTGTATATTAAATCACTTATTCACTGTGACAGGCAGGGGAACACAGATATAGTAATCTACCAGTCTGGTATCTGGTATGCATTGGGATTCATGAAATAGAACTCGGCAGGCTGAATGCTGTGCACCCACGCATTGTACAATACTGTGATTACAGTAGGTAGGTGGTTTGGGGAGCAGTAAATTTCAGATATGCAGGAGTCCACTATAAATGTGGGGTATGATTTGCAGGATTTTGTTAGGACACATCCCGTAATTGTATGTCTGGGGTAGTGTCTGATTGGCTTGTCTTTTGCACCATTGATAACATGGAGCCTTTAGGAAAATGGTGTTTCTTTTGCAAAAAAATTTTGGAGAACTCATTATAGGGGAAACAAATGAATCAAAGCTGACTATATTGTGTGTACTCCATTTCTGAAAAAAA
This sequence comes from Rhynchotus rufescens, assembly GCA_032273925.1. NCBI lineage: Eukaryota > Metazoa > Chordata > Aves > Tinamiformes > Tinamidae > Rhynchotus > Rhynchotus rufescens. The sequence goes on from JAVCKT010007856.1 coordinate 624, forward strand.
AAATGAAGTTGATTTACATGAGTCACAGCTTTGTTGTCTGAAACACTGTAAAACACCTATAAACGGACTATCTTTAATCTCACAATTATCTTCAACAGGCAATACCACCACCAACAAAAGAATATTCTACACAGGCTGTTGCTCCTCTTCAATCTTCACTCTTCAGTCTTCACACTCCAGTTCATATTTTGGCAAAATATTGTTTATAAAATTTATCAGGACTTATTATAACAATCAAAGGCACTATTTTATAAGTGATAACTCTGCCAAAGGGTGCCATGCATCGAGAGCCAGTCCCCATGTTACCAGCTAGTGACCCATACTACCGTTTGCATGTGAAACATTCCCTGACACGGATTTACTTTGGAGACAAAGTGTCACTTCTTGCCGCCTTTAAGCACAAGGACAGACTGCATTGAGTTTTCATCAGCCTAGCCCGGAGCAGAGGAGCCAGCAACTTGTCTTGATGCTGCTCAAAAACCTAAGCAAAAAGGATAGGCAAATCTGCGTGCTTGCAAGACACATCTTCCAAATGAGCTTGGTTATGTCAGTTCAACAGAAGGGACCTTGTATGGTATGTTGGGCCTGCCATACACACATGTGCAGCTTGCATGTTGTGAAGAAGACTCTGAGCCTTTCACCTTCCAAACAAGAAGAGCTATTGTTGCGGTCCACAACCACATAAAGTCCAGCTGTCTTGGCCACAAGACAGCTACCTTTTCATTTATGGCACTTTAGGCATCATGTCGCAAGTTATGTTATTTCTAACTGGATTGGCTGTATCGTATCTATTTTTCTCTTTTTCTTTGGCAGATCGCTGAGGAGGTTTTGTTTGTGACAGGAGATTACCATGGTTGGTCAGTTTTGATGGCATCATAGCTGGAACTGACAAAAGCATAGCCTAGTATTCTAAATTCCCAAACTGGGGAAGAAATAGGTCAGGCCGGTGCCAGATATATTACTACTCAGAAAAATGAAGGGGTTTTTATGCGCCAAAATTTGGCTTGCTTGTCACAGCAACTTACTAACTGAGAGGCACATATCTTCAAAGCATAAACAGCACTGTTTTTCTTTAAGCTGTAATGAAATGGTCATGTACTGTAAATATCACTAAAATATACTAATCACATTGCGATTTGTATAGCAGTTCATGCCTCTCCTAGAGCTATTGTCTCAGGTGGTCAGCAGATGTCATGGAACTTCCTTACCAGTCATACTTGAAGGATTATCTTCGTTTTATCTTGCAAAATACTGCAACCTTCAAAATAAAATACAACAGAAAATTTAGCCCTGAGCCCTTTAGACCTTAGCTGGCTAAGTCCAGACTCTCCTTTATTCTACTAAAGGAAAGGAGAAAGATTTTATTTTATGAAGGGAGAGCTACAAGGCGAGGGCTATATCTCCTAAAGGTTCAGCATAGCACACATCTTAGTAGACTGGGATATGCTCATTGGAAACTTCTCAGTTAAAAATAGTCATAAATTCCTCTAAATTATGTGAAAGAGAGCATGGCAAGACATACAGGTCTGGCCAAGGGCTGCAATGAAAAGAGTTATCTCCTGGCCAAAGAAAAGACCACAACTACCTCTCCTGCATGTAGGGGTGTGCGGCGGGGAATGCTGAGTCAGCTGCAAAGAATTTATCAGTCTTTCATCGTCTTGGCTCAGGAAAAGTGTAATTGTGCTGTGGGGACCTGGGATGGAGTTCACTAGCAAAGAATTATTCTAGAAAATCATTAAAACTGAAAGCAGAAAGGCGTCTAGCCCTATTTCTCTGCAGATGCAGACAAGAGAGAGCCTTCCTGAAGTCCCTGACTTTGAATTTGATTGAAGTCATGCATTTTAAGAGTGTTTCCCCCCTGCTTGCTCCTTTGGGCACTTTACAGTCTGGCCACTTCTTATGGATGTTTAAATAGGTTCCAAGCCCATTCAAACATCTGACCCTATGCTTTTTTCCTTTAGACCTATATGTTTAACTTGGCTTTTAAGCTTCTTTGCCTTCGCTTTTCCACCCTCCAAAACAGCATGTAATAAGCTCTAACAAACACACAGGCATACAAAATTCTTTCCTTGTCCAGACTCCTTTAATGAGAGGAACTAATCCAAAAATTAAATTAAAAGGTTCAGAATCTCAAAAGTAAGGTGTGGATAAACACCTCAAGGCTAAGGGAGAAATCCTTTAAAATGGAGGTATCTTAATTGACTCCAGTGGAGCTAGGCTAATTTACATCAACAGAGGATGTGACTTGAAATGATTACATGTCTTATCTGAAATTGTTCAGCACTGGAAACACTGGAGTGGAAATCTTACAAGCAGCAGCATCATTATGAGATTTCCAGTACCTCTCTCTTCAATTCACGCTGTTGTAAAGGAAAATATGCATGCCAGGGCTGGGTAATAATGTTGACAGGTCCCCCGATTCGTGGCACCGAGAGCTGCAGCTGGGCTGGGCACAGCGCGAATTCTTGCACTCGCCTGCCCTAGCGAATTCCCTGCCACACGTAGCCAAAAGCCAACCTCTCCCCGAATACTAAATCCACTGAAGCAGAACCTCAGAACAATTTATAGCAGGTTTCTAGGTGCTTAGCAGCCATAGTGCTTTTCTTGTTTATGGCCCATAGTTTCCCCAGCCATACTCTGTAATTTCCTTACTGAGGTCTTACTCTCAGGTCTGCATATATTTACATGTTTTACTCTGTAAGCTTTTAAGCAGCAAATTATACAAAATAGAGGTGAGACCTCTGCTAGTTGAGTCTTCCTTTTATTGTTTCCATTGTATTCGCTTCTGGAAAATAAATAAGTAAGAATGTGAATTGACATAAAATAAATGACAGTTCAGGTTCTATAGGTTCATGTTTATGACATGATTGGCCCACAGCCACTGCAGCTATTTCATAGTCTACAAGATGTCCTTGATTTGCTCTTCCACCAGTATGATAACAAGCACATATAATCTTTGCATACACTGCTAACAGGATTCTAGTCTGTGTCTGATTTTACACACTCAGCTCTCACATTGTTCTCCACAGAGCTCTCTCAGCTCTTAAATAATCCTTACACTTTCACCAATTTTGTTTCTGTCTCCCCTCCACTCTAAGGCAGAAGAATATATAGAGAAAAGCAAGCAAGGAAAATATTATAAATCACTTCTGTAAAGAGAGGAAGTAGAATTTTTTTGTGTGTGTGTATATATTATATATATATAAAACTAATGATAGAAAAGATGTATTTTTTTCTAACAAAATAAAATATAAGATATCCCAGAGCTAACTTTAAATATTTTCAGGTCTGTATATCACCTTCTTCTACAAGCTTTTGAGAGTAATACACACACACAAAAAAAGACATATAATGATGGTAGCCACAGCTGGACACTGGTTCATCCAAACCAGCCCTGCTAGATCTTTCAGCTTACTTTGACATGTGGGTTATGAGACTTTTCTCTCTTTTTTATGGATCTTTCAGGGATAGTCTTTTGTAATTGTTCTTTTTCCCTCAAGGTCCATCCAGTGGCCTTCCAAGGGCTCTCATTTTCTTTGCCCTGTTGTTGGGAAGAACAGACAGCTGAAATTTCAGCCTAGTGATGGCCCCATATTTACAGCTCTATTGCGCCTGACCTTGCTAGTGTTACCGAATGTGCGAGTGGCTTCATAAGGGAGGAGGCGTGAATGAGCCGGCTGGAGTTCAGTAGAGAAAGGCTGAGGCAAAGTCATCAAAACGGGAAAGTAACAGTAACTTGTGGTAGGGATGATCATCTGCCTGCTAATGATGTGGGAGAAGCAGTGCTGGATTCTCAGCAGCTGATCCTTAAACAAATGGCCTCCTCTTTTCCTTGCCTTCATCTGATCTAAGGGATAATGTCCATTTCTTCCCTCTGAATATGGTTCATGCTATGTTTTTGTTGCTTTCTGGGATGTGTTATATATGGAGCTGTTCTTTACCTTAACTTGGAACTTCCATTTGTAAAATACTGTAGCTCACACACCATAGCTGGACTATTTCTGAATGTAACCCTTGGCCAAATGTTCTTTGATCTGCAGTGACTTCTTCATTTGTAGCTAGAACATCAACATTAGTTTTGAACAGTAGAATAAAGTATCCAAAGGAGAAAGGCATGCCAAAATCCTGCTGAAATTCAGTCTTTAAGTTCAAGAACTTAAATAGGCACAAGGCTATGCACTTTAATATTCAGGATTGATAGTGACTATTTCTTTTCCTAGAGCAATCTGGGCACACTGAGAATGAGGTTTGTGGTATTATCATCAGTTACTGACAATCTACTTTCATTTTCAGAAAATTCCATAGTACTTAGAATTCTATCTCCATGCAGTAATTAAAGGGGGGTAAAGGTTATTTTGCTCTTTTGATTAAAAATTGAATTTACTTTGTGTTGATGTTAAAGCAGGAAATGTAATAGCAAATTAGTTTTTGTTCTCTCCATCTGCATTCAAAATTAATATTTAGTACAGATTTTCTTCTTCATTTTCAGATAATCAGAATACACAAAGCTAGTAAGATTGTATCATCATTTCTCCTCTCAAAGAAATTTTCGTAATTACATGAAAAATGAAACTGTATTAACCTTTCAAATGCTACTGTTCTTAGGTGAATGACACCAGGAGCTTGAGTATTCACAGTGTAGAGTTAAGACTAGCTTCAGAAAGAATATCCAAAATATTTGAGAGAGCTAAGTAACAGGTTAATTTAAGCATTCAATGTTCAGGAAAGCCAGTAGGATATGTTGTATGGAAGCATATCTAAGCAAAAGGACTATAATAGGCAGTGGCAAATGACAGGAATGGTGCCTGTGGGCTTCCATCCAAGGAGTCCAAGTGAAAAACAAATGGGATGAAGATGCACGTGGATGAGCTATATGACATGCAGTAAGATTTGGCTAGATCAAAGGGTACAAAGGAGATTAGCCTCTAGAAACACCATATTCATCTTTAGAGCTAAACTTCAATTTCCTGAAATTGAATAGACGTTTTCAGAGGGACTACTGCTTTATATAACATTAAAAAGCTGAGAATTTAGCCTTGTGGAGGTTGGGAACATCTTGACTTCAAAGTCGAGATAGTCAGGAAATTCAGAGTCTAGTAATGATTCAAACTTTCAAAATGGTAGTGGTGAAAGGAAGAACAAAAAACTGCTGGAAATGCTTATAATGAAGTCATTATTGTAAAAGAAAGTCGACTGTTTACTAGTATCATAAAAAAGCTGTCTCTAGATGCACAGATGTGTTCCCCAGTATATTTTTATGTGCCTGAAAAGCTGCTTGTTCTATTGTTGCTAAGCTGCCCACTAACTGTTGGCACTTTTTTAATGACAGACTCCAAGGAAGTTGTTGGCTTTAGCTTGTGAGACAGCAAGTTGCTTCCTGTTAGGAACTAGTCCACTATTTGGATCAACTGGGTTCATGATGAGATAAAATGTTTTCCTTTTATAAATATTGCAATGATTTGGAAGTCTTTTTTGCTATTCCTTTGTGTGGCTTGCAGAAATGGGTCTAATGAATCAATACAAATAAATGATGCTAGAACATATTATGGAAAAAAAGATTATCTGATAATTCTTTTCATACTTATTTCTGAAGATGTGAAATGGATGTTCAGAAAGTATGAAGAATTTGAGGCCACTGAAGTTATTTGTTATCCAAAGATTAGATAGGTATTTAAATGTAAGCTTTCACAGTCAGTGTACCTTAATCTTTTAACTTGAAACCTTTGGTATTTTTAAAAGATGAAAGGGTAATTCCCTCAATCTATTTCAGTCAACACATCTTAACACAAAATAGAGAAAAGATTCTCTTTTTTTTTCCCCAGTAGATTGCAGAGTACCTGATACATACTTCCCTTGTAATTTGCTGAAAGAAACAGTAACAAAAGCCCACTTGATTTACTGCTTTGCAGGTCATGTAATTAGCACAACTTTTTGCTGTCTGACTAACAGTCTAAAAGTTGACCTCTGGGACAACACTGGCAGCCATTCCCATGAAAATCAGAGGAGTATTGCTCAAAATATTCCTGATTTACCAAACTCTTCCTATCACACATCTCAGGCAGGATAGCAAAATAATGAATGCTATCTATGAGCATGGACAAGATTTGCCCTGTTATACATCCTTGTCTGCTCAAAAGAAATGAAAAGTCTTAGTGCAAAACAAATTTATTCAAGGTTGTTTCCAGCCTGATAGTGAAGTTTTATATGAAGGACAATCTTCTGATTTACTGTCCCTCTGAAAATTCATAAATGATGTTGAACTGTATCAAGTAAAAAATCTAAATATTTTAAGAGTATGCATTTTTTGCTAAATCTCAATCACACTTTAGAGAAAACTAATTCTTAAAAAAATTCAAAATGGTGTATTATTTATACTCACTTTGAGTCTCTTGACATAATTACTCACTTTGTTCCTCTAAATTTGCCTAAGAAAAATTGTCCTCTTAGCTGGTTTGATTTCGTTATCAGCAGAAAGGTTGCCAGGGACTTCAGTAGGATTCAAATCAGACCCCAAATATGTGCCCAACTTAAATCTGTGCGAAAGGTGCAAAAGATTAGTTCTTTCATCCTCTGGGATATTGATGGTGTCTTAATACGTTTGTGCAGAATATGGGGCAAATTCATAAGACTGAAGCTTTTGTATGAGAGCGGAATGAGTGCTCTGTCAAGGCTTTGCTTTTGAAACTTCACCTTATAGATGGGAAACACACATGGCATCTGTGGTGTCCTCTGCTCCTGGCACTTGGGGTCCTGTGCTGGCTAGGTCTCACCAGTAGGACCAAATCTATAAATTATATTTTATTCTCCTAACTGATAGGGATCTCCAAATATGCAATACTAGTGTACATTGATGAAGTTCAAAATTCAGTGCGGATAAATCAACAATTTTCCTCATTTTACCTTTCTAAAATTAATTCTATCAACATGGATTTGAGCTCAGCCACATCTAAAAATGTTTGAGACTGAGGATAATAATATGAGAACGGTTTTGGTTACATTATTATCAGAGAAAAATTAAGGTTTATTTTACTTCACCTAGACAAAATGGACAAAAATATACAAAAAGCAAAAACCAAAAGCCAAAGGCTAAAAAGCTCAAACTCTTTATTAATGATCTGTTGAAATTTCTATTTCAGATCATGTAGTGTGAGCAAATTAAATAATGAATTCTTGTAGCATATAGCATGAATTCTTATGGGATGCAAATGAAAAAAAAAAAGAAATGCTCTCTTTCTGTTTATTTTGGTGAAAGTGAAATGTTGTTTTTTGAAGCTGCCTTAAAATATCAGATAAAAACAGTTTTTATCTTTACGTGTCTTTGGGAAAAAAAATCTACCTCAAGAAATTTCTTTAACAAAGAGAACATTATTTCAGACTCTAACATTTCTGTCTGCCTATTATCATTAGTCATAAGCTAAGCCCTGCACTAAATGTCTAGTGAGCACAGATAATGTTCATTTTGTCTGGAAGACAGGTTGCCGCCTGTCAAGGAGAGATGGAATAAATGACAGGTTTGGACTCTGTGCCTTGCAGGCATATTAGGCTAAGAAATCGCCAACATGATGAAAAATTATTTTGTCAAAAATTTGTAGGTCACCCATCATTGTCTAATGTATTCTGTGATTAATTGCTAGCATAGATCAGCATTATGTCTTTCCAGTGAATCGCTTAATTGTTGCCTGCTTCATGCTCTTAATGTAATGACGAGGCATCTGGTCCTTTCACATGTGCTTTTAAATGCCAGCTTTTGCATCCAGGTTACGGGAACTGTAACATTTAACTTAAAGAACTAGTTGAAATTAAAACTTCCGGAAATCCGTCTCTTCTAGCTTTTTTTTTTTTTTATGGCTGTGCGCACGGTAGGCTGAGTGTTAGTGTTAATGTATGTAGATTTTATTTCTGATGAGTGATTATTTGACTGCTCATTTTACGAAGATTTATGGTGTGCTTTCTATCTCCTGACTGCAGTGCTACTCTTATCTTTAATAAAAGAGATGAGGACATTAATCAGCCTTTGTCAGGAGTCCTGACTAAGACATTAAATGTACTGTATGGGATAGGTAAACACGCTCCAGATCCTTCTCTACTCCAGTAGATCAGGCAAAAAAACACTCATTATATTTATCATAATTTCACATCTGCTGTTTTTGAAGCAATGTACCATGAGGCCATAAACTGTATTACAACTGTGCATAAATTCAACTGATTTGTGGCTGGAGTAACTAATTCCTAAAGTACATTTTAGAAAAACAAGCAGTGAGCCCTGAAATTGCAATTCCATAAAGGCACTAAATTACTGACTGCAGAATCAAGAATTTGCTTGATGTGATTCTGCAGTGACCATTTTATAAAAAGTGACAGTGTGCCTGTGATTGAGTCAATAAAATAAGGACGAGTGAGCCGTACACTCAAACAAGATTAAAGAGAAAGAGAATGACAGAGGACAGACACATGGGATATAAATAGAGGAAAGTGTAATGTTCACCCCTTCTCCAAAAATGGCTTTAGGATGTAACTATTAAAAACAAGGACGTTAATTTGTAAGCAATCATTTAAGTATGTGAGAAAAAAGACATTTATACATCTGTTTTTACCAGATACAGTATTTCTATAAACAAGGATGTATTTCTTATGGCAAAGCATTGTAGCTCTTATCTTAAAATATCCGATATATTTAAAATGACTGGATTCCCTCATTTGAAAATGGTAAATGGTTCCTGCAAATCAATGGGATTATACCAGCGTCTAAATGTGGCAATCAGAAAAGCAATCAAGACTGCACCTTTCAAACTAGGTCTTTCCTAAATTGGAAAGAATATACTCTCAGGGAGCCCTAAGATTTGGTATTTCATCATCAGCTGAATGGAGGGTTTTTTTTTTTTTTTTGCATATGTTTCAAAGCAAAATAGTGAAATGAACAGTAAGAATCTGCTGTCTGTAAATCTGTGCTTTACATCTCCTGGTGGCAAAACAAAGAGAGGTCAAAAGACTCAGGAACTTCCAAAACACAGACAGTGTTTTTCCAAGTACATGTTTCTGAACATTTGTGATGTTCATATTTGGCCAGGCCAAACCCAAGGGTACTAAAATTTCAGTTAATGATGATACAAGAGAGACTTTTCCTTTTAGTGATAGCTGAAAGTTGACACAAAAGTATTAATGCCTTTTTTTTTTCTCTTGAAGCATTTAAAAGGAAAATAATCAGTTTTTAATTATGCTTCACGCTGCTGTCATCACTGGTAATATGCCAGTGCTGGACTAATATTATGGTATGGGATAATTTCAAGCGTTCTCCTTTCTGGAGTTAGTGACAGTCCATAGTGTCACCTGACTCCAGTGTGTGCTGGTAAAATATACATGATGTTCGCTTTGGAAAATGAGAGTAATATAATACCCTCCGGTGTTGTTAATAAATGGGTATATAGTTTAGTTTTAGTACTGTTCTTGACCGCAGCCAGCTAAACTTGGTCCATCTCATGGTTATAAATCTGTAGGGATTATGCTGAATATCTCTGTGCTCTGTCCATGAAAGCAAGACAAAAAAAAAAGTGTTTGTTTGATGCCGATGCATAGTCTCTATCTAATAGCATCAATCTGTGCATCACTGAGCGTTTCTTTTCCTGACCTTATTACTTTACTGAAATTAAGCTTGAAACAATCTGATGTCAGATACTGTATATCTACTTTTATTGCTAGCCTTGCTGGGCCTCTCCATATTGCTAGTGCTGCATCTCATTTTAGATAGGTTGAACCACATATATATTCTCCAGTTTATTGAGAGCCTGATAGATTGTATGCTGCGTTCTAAAACAGCAGGCCAGTCTTTTTCATGAATTTTGGAGAACAAACGTAAATTTACATGCATGCAGCTGACCAAAATTCATAGTTTTTTCTTGGCATTGCAAATAAATCCAACATATCACCAGAAATGAGTAAGAGCAGTACCGTGAAGTTGGCTTCGGTTCAGTTTTTCTGATTTAGTGGCAGTTTCAAAAGTACTTGAAGAATCTGTAAAAGTTTGATTAGTATGGTAGATTCAAAAAGATTTGCTCAAATGACAGAACTGCACCAGAATGAGTTGTAAGGATTCAATAAAATGCAAACTACCTTCAGACGAAGGCAAGCTTTTGCCTTCTGTGCACCCCCAACCTCTTTTCTCTCTCTTGCCATTATCATACAAACTTAGCAGTTTCCTGCAGAGCTCCACTGCAGTCAAATAAAATTCAATGATAAAAATCACTCAATAGCTCCATTAAAACATAACTAAAATTATTCTTAGGACCACATCTAGGGATTAATATATTTAGAAGCTATCCAACATTTACATAGCTTTCCCTCATATGGAGCATTTGAAAAATAGTCAAGGCTCAGGCGGCATGAGAAGAAAAGGCTTTTCCTTATCAAACTGGTCTCCTCTGCTCCGTATCCTTGTTGTAAGAAAGAGCCCCTACTCATAGAGCAGATGTCTAAGGAATCAAAGAAGTTCCTTCCATGGACAACTGATAAGAGTTGACTGGACACAAGCAAACCTAGGTGGATCTCCAATTTATTTCTCCTGATTAACCAGACCATGCTGAACAATTCCCCGGATGAATCTACTTGACTGTGTTGATGCTGCTGATCACCACGCTATGTGGACACCTGCTGATGTGACCTGTAGTCCCCTACCCCAGCCTGCGAGGAGAGGCATGGCTTAGAGGAGCAGAGCTGTAAGGAACCTTGCAAAGCCCCAGACCAGCCGGCCCTGAGGAGACAGCCTGGGAGCTGTCAGCGTGCAGTGTGACGCCTGCTGCGTGCTCACTCCTCCAGCCAGGTCCATCAGCGGCAACGCTGGGACTGGAGCCAGGGCCTTGCCTGCACCAGAGCAGAGGAGCACACTGGCCTGAAACAAATGGTTGTGCTCGTTGTTTGTGTAACCGAGAGCAGCCGATGGCTGCACAGACCAACCCACTGTCGCCGCTAGCACCACCCCTATTCCCCCTGCTTTCATGGTAGCAGAGGCAGGAAGTGTAGGGGTCAGGGGAAGGGTGGAAACATGCTGAGCAGCCCGTGTTTGATGCAACATACACTATCCCTGCCTGCTGAGACAGCATGAGCGCTTGCTCTGAAGGCCAATTCCTTTGCTTAGCTCCTTAAGCACTGGCTGACCCACTGCAGGACTTCTCTCATCATTGCATGTGCTGAAAAATATAAATAAATAAATATTAAAATGAATAAGAGAGCTAGTTGCAGACAAATGCTTTCTGTAGTTTTGCTGTTTTGCAAAAGACATTTTTTTTCCTATTTCCTTACACACCTAATTCCTCATTCTGCTCCCAAGGGAGAAGCATAGTAGAATGAAAAAGAAGTGTTTACTGATAAAAATAAACAAAACATACTTATTCATATGAAATAATGCAATCTCTGGAATATTGTGCTCTTTATCAGCAAAATACATGCCTCTGATTGTTAACTCTGCACGTAAAGCACAAAAACACATTCCTCTAAACAAATGGGCTGTTCCCCCTCTATATTTATCTTCATTGATTTTTATTTTTCTCCAAATGCAACAAAACATTATGTTTTCTGGTCCTTGAAAGAGCGGCATGATGTTAAAAGGGAGAGAGAATGCAATGGAACATTATTATTAGAAGAGATGGAGCTCTTTGCTGCAAGGGAACAGCTGTACCCTGTCTACTGTGCACATTCTCTCATGGCCTGCACTTTCGGTCTTCCAGAAGCCTGAGCAAGAGGCCAGAAGAAATTAAGTGGCTAGATAATAGATCACTTTATTAGCCCACATGAAGACTCGTCCCAAAGCACTTTGTTACCTGCTCTCTTACACTGAAAGCTGTATCTATAGAGGGAAAAAAAATGGAGGTTGAAGTATAGGGGCTCCCTCATATAATGAACAAGTAGTTCTGCAAAAGTCCACCTAGAAAATAATCTACCTGTTCTGCAGATAATTATTTTCAGCCAGTCACCCATAACAACAAGCACCTTTCAAACATCACTGTGCAATTTCTATTTCTAAGTGGTAGCTAGTTTATTCAGTTCAACATTTTGAAACAACCTGCTAAGTGAAATGAAATTTGCCTCAGTCTTGGTATTTGATTTGCCTGATGTATAATGTATATGGCATAAAAAACTCTAGTTAATGTTTCTATTTATACTTAAATAACTTAATAATTAAGTATATGTATATTAAATATACTTAAATGTGTATATGTGCATAACTCAAAAAGACACTGAGTCTCCAAAAGAGACACCTCTGCCTGAGTTAAGCAGGTTTAACTGCAGCTGAGTGTATTCTGAATGATCCAAACAGCAACTCATGCACATCTGGGCACAGAGCCACTGGAACAAAAGGAAAGGTGACTGTAAAGTATTCTGGTCCTCATATGCAATGATACCTTAAAAGCACTTTCAGTGTTTTAGTCTTATAATTTTGCTTGAATTACCTTAAACTCATCTCATTTGCATAAGAGCTATATTGAAGGAAGTGAGGCCCAAATTGTGAAGACTTAATCAGTTATTAATTAACATGTTGTATCATTAGCTGTTGTGGAATGGGATGTAGCATATTCATCATTGTAAACAGTTGATTAAATTAATAGCATAATGTTAGGTATTTGGATATTTCTATCATACTGTTACTGTTCGTTGCTATACTGACTGCAAAATATAATAACTTCTAAGCAGTGTGTAAAACAAAGTGCTCAATTCACTTTATTAAAATATCCAATAATAATTGATTTAAAGGCAATAAAATGTGTTCATTAGAGGGTTTATATTCAAGAAATATTGAAAGTATACCTAAAACTGTCACTTTTATTGTGAATGAACAGGATAATATAATTTGAAAAGAGTATGATCATACTAAAGATTTGTCCTGCAGCATTATCTGATAGCTCGTAAAGTGCTGAAATTTAATATGATGCTTTCAGTCAGTTTAATTGAAATTTAATTGCCACTTTGGGCAGAAGGTTTAGATCTGATCAATAAAATATTAAAGATTTTGTGCTTTCGCTTGGAACAATTTCTTAGCCAATGCATCAAGCATACCCTATGTTTTAGGAAATATTTGTTTGTTGTAATTCACATAATGCTCAATATCACTTGCTAATCTGAATGTTTTAATGTGCTGCACAGATAAATAGTGGAAATAATAAAGCTATAGTTGATCCATTTAATTACAACAAGATGAAAGAAATAACGGTCACCTTCAGATTCATGAGAAAGGCATTAATGTAAAAGAGCCATAAATATTTTGAAATGTCAAACCTCAGAAAGACAGAGTCCAACATGAGCTTAGCTGTAAATCAGGCACATAGAAGGACCTTGAAAAAAAGATGGTTCTTTGGTATTTTAGAAATAATTACTAATACAAAAAGGGTAATGATGAATCTATAAATTACATTAAAAAGGGCCATTAGAGGAGGATTAGTTTATAAAGCTGAGAGATGGTTCCTGAAAATTATCCCACTCGTTATTTCTTCTTTTCATTTCATATTCACGATCCCCAAAATTATCTGATTAATGATAAACTAATTGATTGCTACTTTGCAATTCAAATGCAATGGCCAACTTTGAGTCTTCCTTTACTGTAATCTATAGTGTGACTTCATTTTTGTTCATCTTCTTTTGGTGGCACTGTAGAGAGAATTCTAATTTGTTCTCTATCGTGTGTAGGGGCAGCTTCAGTCTAAGTAGCATCTGTGGGATTAGCTGAGGCTACACAAAAGTCTTATGTCCCGATAAAATGGTGACTTGACACTGCGTTTCTAACCTTTTCCTGCTTAATCATTCTTGCAGGATCTTGATGAGAAGGAAATAGTTGGAAATGACTGGAATGTCATTCTCCAGATTTCCAAGGGCTCTTCAGCAATGCTTGTGGACCTAAACTCCAAAGGTTGTCTTATTGAGACCTGAAGTTTTGTGTTTGAGGTCATACAGTCCCTCTGATGACTGGCTACAACATCATCTTTGATGGTGAACGCTGATTCCAACAGCAATACCTTAGTTTAGTTTTGCTCTGTTAAAAGTACAAAAAGAAGATGGAGGAGAAGCTGGGGAAGAGATAACTGTCTTGTAGGCATGTTATGATGGCAATTTTATTGTAAGTTACTGCTCATTTGAATAACAGTAATTTCCAGTTCATGATTTATACTTAGGATTGATAGAGACACACACAAGGCAGAGGACAGCACTCAACAACTGATCTATTTTGCTACTGGTGACAGAAAGATAAACAGAGTAGGATCATCTTTTTGGACAGAAATCAACAATATCTATAGTGTTAGGTCCCACGGTTCACTAGAAAAGATGAAAAAGTCCAGTCATTCTCATTTCCCCTCCCACAGAACTCAACTAGTTCATTGAAGAATTGATGAACTAGACCATTCAGAGCCTTCTGCGATGGTCATTTCTCCCTTTTTACACTCTTTTCTGTAGAAAATGAGTTGAAGTGAAAGTGTGCAGCTCTGAAACTCATTAACTTTTCTGCTGAGTGATTTCCTACTTATGCTGACTTTGACATTCCTGCCATTGTAAGGGGCAGTGTGAGTATTCAGTAGAGTGCAGGGAGTAACTTAGTTTTGGGGGAACTTGATAAGTATGTAGCACAAAACGTGGACTAATCTGACAATTAATTGAATTACAAGGGACTTAACTGCTAAAGCCAAATATTTCCTGTTTTTTCCTGCCTTCAAACAGAATTTCAGACCACCAATTATAAAATTAGTAATTTTGCAGCATAAATTTGAGCTGCACTGGAGGCAAAAATCTTGAGAAAAGAAAAAAATTTGAGGGGTAGAATTCAAAAGTGGAACACTGATATCATATTTCTATCCATATTGAAGCATTTCCTCTCTCTGTGCCTTTTTTATCTATTGGATGGGAAGAGGATGCTTTTTACCTTGACACCTGTCTACTTTATTGTGATTATTGGAATACTGAATAAATGAATATTCTCACAGAACATGCAAGATGGTAAGTGCTGCATAGAACTAATCTGTTCTGACCGGACAGGCCTGGGGATGTAGGCTTTTAATACTATGCTGTAGTCCCCAGTTTCATAATGTTTTCTTCAAGCTTTCCAAGGTAAAATGCATTCCTTTGGGAATATTTCTTCTAAACATGCAATTCCTTTCTGGAGATAATGGAGAAAACTAAAGGTAGTCAGAGACAGCAACAATTCCACATATTACAAATTGAATCTGAGTGTAGGACCTCTAAGTAGTAAAACTGCTTACAAAGAGTCTGTCCTCCTCACCCAAGCAGTAAAATGGAATGATCTCTTTCCACGGCACTAAGAAAGAGCTGCTAAAACAAGTGACCTATCTTGGTCTTTTAGACATCAAAGTCCTGTCTTAGTTTACCTAATCAAAGATAAATCAAAGATAATGATAAATAATCATTAAGAATGTAAGCATCTTTTAAAGGTTCGATTCATTAAAATTCAGGAAGAAAACCAAGAAACCATCATTACAGATACTCAAAAGTTTGGGAAAGACTGGATCTGGAATTTAGTTTGGATCACTGAAAAGGGAAAGACTGCTTCTGACATTCTGCTCAGATAATGATTTGGATTTTGAAACTCTTGAAATTCTTGTATTTGTTGTAGATTAGACATTAGAAAATTAGACATTTTCTAATAAAGGTTGTGTTTCAACTTGATATTTGTTCCCTACCCTCCTTTTTTCCAGACTGAATCACAGCCCTTAATGGATTTAAACCTTGTCCTTTGAATACAATATTTTTGTGTATGATCAAGTGGCATTACATTTTAGACAAAAGCCATTCTTCCATTTGTTCCTTAACTTTTCCACATCCCCTCTTCAAGGGTACATTTTTCACCTGGAAGGCACTAAAATTGGTGTCACCTTTCCTCTGCATTGACAGTAGAGGATTAAAATGGTTGTGCTGCAGCATCTTGTATTTTCTCCTCTTCTTCTAATTTATCACAACCACATATTCCACAGGAAGTTCAGGTGGGGGGAGAGAAGGGAGGAAAGATGCCCAGCTGATAGACAGCACCTCTGCCTTGCTGAAGATTCATTCCGCTGCACATTTTGAATCTGCTGACAAGAAACTTGCAGCACAAGTAATCAGAGCCTTCACAAGATTGATTTTGTCCCCTGCTGGTATATGGCATATAGGGGAGAAGGGTTCTCATCTCTCAATGTAATCTTAACTATTTAGAAGCCATTATTGCAGGATTACAAATCATCTGAATACCTTTCTTGTGTAACTTAGTTATTTATTAGCAAGCCCAGCAAATTAGTCAGGTAACATTATATAGGGTTGTTCCAATCCTGGAGCTCTTATTCAGTGGACTGCTGAATTAATCTCTCCCTTTGCAAATGCTAGCAAACCTATGAAGTTCTTTAAACAATAATGAATAGTGCTGAATGCAAATATTTAGAAATCAAAAGATATTTCTAATTGTTGAGAAGCATTAAGAAGCTGAATATATACATATATTTAATATGTAGGCATGTCAACTTTTTCAAAGTCACTCAAACAAAAATGCAGATGAATTCTGTCCTAGGTTTGTAAGAAATGCTTAAAGTCAACTTGTCATAGAAACTAAATTGAATCTACTAGCTATACTGCTTTGGAAGAGAAGATGTAGGGAAAAAAAAGGAGAAGCTTGAGATTTATCTGATATTTGGGTGATGTATGGCTATATAAAATCTTAAGTAATACAGATAATGTCACACAATATTGCAACATATATTTTCGGTTGAACATTATAAGACAATAAGGCATAAATGGAAATTAAAGGAAAAAAATCCGAATGGTTGTCAGAGAACACTTTTTCATTCGGAGAATCATAAACATATGGAATGGTGTGTCAGGCAAAGTTTCTGAGATAAGAAGAGGAGAGTAATTACAAAATGGATTTATATCCTGAGGAATAAAGCACAGACAATGGGAAAGAGCTTTAAGTCAAATGATTTTTAACCCTCACTAAAAAAATCCTCCTGAAAATCATATTTAATAGGTTCCACCTAATTTGCTGAAGTTTGCCTTCTATTCTTTGGTCAGTAAAGGAATATAAATAGGCAGGTGTAAGTCATTCACCCATGTTCAGAGCTACCATGTACTTTTAATACATATCAGTATATCAAAATGCAAACATAGAAACTGTGATATGTTCACTAGCTCTGTCCCTATTGAAATAAATTACTTGTTGATGTGAAGATATTGGATACTGAAAACATGTGTATTCCTGATATTAGAAAATATGGCACTCAGAGTGACTCTTCTGTAGTGATGTGTAAAAATAAATAATATAGATAAATAAATACATTAAAAAGCAGCCTCCAGGGCAAATAAAAGCAGTAAACATATTTCCATGTGTGAAACAAGTAATTAGAGGAAAAGTGATGGAAAAAGGCAAAACAATTTCACATTGCTGCTCCCAAAAGTGGGGCTAGGGAAGAGGGTAGCATTCAGTCTTGAATTCACTTGAGAGATTTGGGCAGGAACACCTTGTTTAGTAGGACTTTAATAGATCTCAGTCTCAACAGTAACACTGGGCTCACAGATTTCATATTTCATAATAACTATTTCACATAAAATCCCAATTTAAATATACATTATGTTGTCAAAACTAATAGAGTCAGCTATACTTATGTTAAGATTCTAAAGTGTTGTGAAAAGGCCTGAGTTTGATGTATCTGATTAGAAGAGGAGCTCAACAATAACCCAAATTTCTGACATACCCTGTTACAAGTGTGCTTAGTAGCTTACCCAGTTCTGTGTCTTTCCTCTGCTCTTCAGTCTAACTTCAGCCTTCAGCTAGACTGAATTCACTTTATTTATGCATTTTTTTTTGTTTTTCAGACAAAAATAGAGTATATTATCTAAATGATGAGATCAATGTGAATCCAAATTTCCTAAAAAATATTTGTAAGTCTTCTGAAATTTGAGATTTC
>JAVCKT010007857.1:0-11251 GCA_032273925.1 Rhynchotus rufescens
GAAAGGACCAAAACCTATTTTAAAGTGTGTGTTATTTCTTGATATTTTCATATTTTAATGCAAAAACTCTTTTCATTTTATAATACTGCCTTTTTGGACTGTGATATGCTTTTTAATGCTACCTAGTTAAATTTGAAGGAGTATCTGAAGAAGTAAGTGCCTTTAATAAAAAGCATCATAGATTGTGTTAACATCTGATATTTGTGCAAAGCCATAACACACTAAAGAGTGAATGATTGTTTTACCTAACTTTTGATCAGTTCTGTGGATACAATTTCCCTTTCGTGTTGTTTTTACAAGTTCATAGGTGCATATGCAATATTTCATAAATACTGACTGTATAAGATAAAGGTGCACTTCAGTGGATTGGAGAGACCAGGATGTGCTGAAACTAAAAAAAAAAAGGATGTAGAAATTCGATCATGTATTAATTTACACAGTCTGCAAATTAATAAAGAATATATTCTAAACAAATCTCAAGCATTTCTTTTCTTTTAACAGCAAATAGCCTGCTAGACCTCTGGTTTTCATGAGTGTATTTACCCATGGTACACCATTCACTTCAGGGTTATGTCTCCTACTACTCAATTAACTCGTAAACTTCATTGCTGATGCTACTTCTTGTTGTTCTAAAAAAACTATTTAAATTTGTTCTGACTTAAAAGAAGACTAGCACAGAATATGGACTTAGTGTAAGATACTTCTCTTGCAGATCATTAATTTCTGTTCTTTATCCCAACATACGAAAAGTCCTAAAAGCATCATGAAAAGCTTTTTTTATTATTGTTATTTATGGGATTAGAAAAAATGCTGTTATAGCATCCTCTTAAAAGAGGGTCCAGAGGTACAATTTCCATGTTGGAACAAGGAGTGGATGCATCTTATAGAAGAAAACTCACACTGCTCACCATAGATTACTTCATTAAACCTTTTTACATGCAGCTGGAGAGAATTTGTTAGCGTTAAAACTCTTGTGTTACAGCTATATGTTTTTAAGTGTATATTCTTTGAAGTTCAGTCTTACAACTCAAATATGGAAATGGTCAAGTATTACCTACATTAGAATACAATTTGATTGTACAAAAGGAAAGCTAAAAAGGAAAGCTAAAGTAAGATATGTAATGATGGATTGTCATGACCTTCAGGATAATTTTTTCCCCCAGGCATGCTGGCTGCATTGGGCTCATGGACTGTTCTCACTTCATGAGCAGTTCAGGAGTTCATTAGCTTTTTTCTTTTTATTTTTTTTTTTTTTTTTTTTTTTTTTTTTTTTTTTTTTTTTATTCTAGGGATCTACTGGTTTCCCAGGATTTCCAGGTGCAAATGGAGAGAAAGGTGCAAGGGTATGATAATTCAGGTTTGCATGAGGCTTAATTAACTGTGTGGAACTCAGTGCTGAAATTCAAGGATACAAGCTATAATCAAAGGAACAATAAAAAAATATGACTCTTCCTGGTTAGGATGAACTCCTACAGTTATACAAAATACTGAGACACAAGTTTCCATTCTTGCAGGCATTATCCCAAGTATACAGGAATTCAGGTGCTTTCTCACAAGGTATCTTATCCTGTAATTTCCTATATGAAAAAGCAAAAAGCATTCACATTTGATGAAACTTCTTATTTTACTGTGTAACTCACTGAGCTGGCAAGGACTGATTTTCTATACCCCCTGAATTATCATCCTGCAGTTTAACTTAAAGGAAACTCAACTTTTATTTCTTAATTATCCTGATTTACCACAAGGATTTTTATAGCATTGGCTTTGAAAATGCAAATATACCAGGGCACATACTATTATTATAAGGTAGTGCAAAATGACATTTTTTTCTGCTGTATTTATTTGAATCAGGTGAGAGAAAATCTGTTATGCATATTCGTGAAACCACAGAAATGATACAGGTTAGAAAGAAGGTCACTGTCATAGTGTGTCGAAAGCTCACTTACATATAGCTGATTATGTTGTTAGAAAGCTGACGAAATCATCAAAAATGAAAAGATGAGCCAGAATTCATAGATGACCGCAGCTCAATGTGGCATTAAGTCAAACTGAGGAAATGTATATCATTATTGCACTGAAGAAGCCATTTTAGTTTGCAGCATGAAAGCAGAAGCAGAAATTGATATTTTTTTAAGATGCAACAAAAGAAAACTAATTGCATTTGCAGTTGCTTACATATAGTTTAGATTATTCTTGTATTGTTTTAGCTGCAGCAAAATATGTTATTATGGACCACCACAAGGAATCAAAGCTAATGTTTAGGGGAAAATGAGCTATCACTGTTAATTATAATATCAGATTAAAAATAAAAACAAAAAATGATAACATGTCAAGGCACACAATGAAAATTTAAAGTGTATTGATCATTATCAGACCTTCAAATAACTTTCAATTCAGTTAGAGTGGCTAATATAATTTATGTCATCCAACTGCATGTGTGTTTAATTATTATACTCAACATCAGTGCGACAAGATTAACTGCGTTTTTCATCTTACTCTGATGCATTTCTTACTGTTAACATTGCCTAAAAGCATCTCATCATGTCCCATGCTACCTGCCGCACACACTGGTATTAGGAAAGATAATCATTGCTCTTGAACAACTCGTAAGCTGAGTAAAGTGATAAGGAATAATATTTTATTTTGATAAATGGATCAAATTGGTGACAAAAAAAAAAAATCACAGGAAACATCAGGAATGTGCATTTAATTGTCTTTTAAATAAAAGCAACCTTTATAGACATCTCTGATTAAAGACATCTCTGCCAGTGTTGCTGTCGTGTTCACCGCAGAAATTAGCAAACATCAGTCAGCAAGTTTCTGTTATCTGAAGAATACACTCCTGAATTTTAAGCTTCCTTGCATTAAAATGCAGGGCTATACTAGCCTAAATCCAGGCCTGAAGAAAGTGTGTAAAAATTCTGTGGTGTGTGTTTAGGAGATACACTGCAGCAAAAAAAATAAGGGTTAGAATTTTGGCAGCCTCTGAGTCTCTGTGGTGCAACGAGCACAGATGTAATCTGCTTGTTCTGTGGCATCTTCACTATTTTAAGGTATTTGAAATGTCTTGTTCCCTGTCTCGGAGGCAAATCTAGTGCATTTACCTAAAAGTCTGAGGACTCAGGAACGTAATCAATTTTATCAAGGACCATGTTTCTGTAAACTAAAATGCAAAGTAGCCACTTAAATATATAAAAAATATTTAAACATAAGGGAGCTTTGCTGTGTTCTGACTTCACTAGAAAAATGTTGTCTCACAAAGCTGCTAAGATAAGTTATATGGACTTTTCTTTACAGGGATTACATGGCAAACCAGGCCCACGAGGACAACGAGGACCAACAGTATGTGATTTTCTTTGCTGCTTAGAAGCATTTCTATATTAATTACCTGTACTATCCTATAAAAAAATTGTAATGACTTGAATTTGTTGTAGCATCTGTCAGCTGCATCTGTTTGTTACATTGACAGGGTCCAAGAGGCTCAAGAGGCCCCAGAGGTCCCACCGGCAAGCCAGGTCTGAAGGTAGTTGTCACATACACTATACAGACTGTTGCTATTTGTTTGTTTTTAAAGAAAACAGAGGTTTCATCCTTGAATATATTGTCTTTTCTCCTAGGGTACTGCAGGCAATGATGGTCCTCCTGGCCCACCAGGTGAAAGGGTATGGCTAAGAGAGCTATATTTGTACATGCTGTTGTTCACCACCACTGAGGGTTATGGTTTAGGGGATGGAGGGTTGGTTTATTGTTCTCCCACTTACCTATTTGCCTCTCTTCAACTAGAGTAACCAGAACTGACAAAACCTCAATTCTAATGATGTTGCTTTCCATAAAATTAGGTATGAGTGACTCAAAATAGTCTGAAACCTGCTGCTTCCATCTGTAGCTCTATTTTGTACAAGTAGGGCCTGTGCACTTAAGAATGCCCCATTTACTAACTGCTCACTGCTGGTTTGGGGGGGAATGTACAAATAATTCAGCCATCTCCAGGAGCTTCTTTGTTGAAACAGCAGTTTTTTTAATTCAGATCAGCTAAGAATTCCCTTCAACCTCTTTTCTGCATGCTTGAGAAATCCTATTGTGCTTGCTGAAATGAAATTTTCTGCTCACAGTTATATTGCCAATCAATACACAAATCCAATATACAGTCAACTCATTACACAGCAGCATATAGAAAAACAATATTAATAAATCAGATTTATAATAGCAGCACATGAAATCCCATTCAGATCCTTAAGTAGACACACTCTCTGCCTAGGCTTCTTTGTGAAGCTTTAGATCAAACTTCTCTTTCTTAGCCTGTTTAATGTAAACTCCTATGTTTTTTTGTATACGCAATCTGTAAATTCATGTCCTCATATCTAAGAGGAAGGGTAAATACCACATTTTCTGCTTACTGAAAGTATGCCTATCCTGTTGACTTAAATCCCTTAAAGAATGTACAACATATAATTAACACCAAGGGCACTGTAAACAAAAGATGACCAAAGACCTTTCATGTTCATCTTTTTAATTCTTTCATTCCTGAAGTAGAATATTACTTATGTGTCCATCAGAATGGTTAGTGGAGCAGGGCAGTACTTCTTGGAGTAGGAAAGAGGTGGGAAGGATCTGAAATCAATGAGTGGATTAAGGCATTCGTGGAGAAATGGATTAAAGCAAGAGATGAAGTGTCAGAGAACCACATCTTGTGCCACTCGTGCAGTGTTAGTGCAAAGTGTCCATTTGCTTTCCAAAATCAACCAAAAATTATAACTCATTTCTATTCAGTTTAGACAATTTCAGGTACCTGACATGTAAATATTAAAAAAATCTGCCTTGTGTGACTACTGTTACAATGAAATTGAATAAGAAAGTCAAAAGTATAAACATAGTAACATGCTGTTAGTATTAGAGCTTTTTTCCCCCCATGTAATCCATCAACCCACTAGCTTGAAATCTCTAAGTCATATTAAGAATTTTAAAAAGTGCGAATCTTCTCTCATTAAAAAATTTAAGGTATGAAGATCAAAGTAAAACAGAAATTTATGAGAAAGAAAGTGCCTTTAGAAGAAAAACTTTGGGTTCTGCTCTTATAACCCAGGTCTTGAGACAGACTAATTTCTTTTGTATATTTTAGAGCAGCTAAGTCAATCTTAGTAGTTTTCCTTTATAAGACAGGAAACATTCGCCCATTTTGAGGGGTGAATGTTTTATGTTTCCCCTTATACCCAGAAATGAGGAAAGGTCATTTGCTCACAGAGACAACAAAAAAGAAAGCAAATAAGCAAAAAAAATGGAGCCTTTTTGCAAGTCGTGGTGGCTTCAAAAATAATCTGGATGGAACAAGTATGTGACACCTTTCTGGGGAGATGAAACAAAAATGATTCTCGTGGGCTGGAAACAAGGAGTCCTCTCCCTCCGCTCGGCACACGGTGCCTCTGCGAGAGGCAGCCGCGCTCGGGCCCTGAGCCAGGCTCTAGTGAATGAGGCTTTTGGACCTGACACAGTCAGGGCTTTATCAGAGGAGCAAAAAAGGTAGCATGACTTGGGGCATGTGGCCTCCCGCTTCAGGGCTTTGCTTTAAACTTCAAAACAGTATTTCTGACATATTTTGTCAGCTGATGTCTTAGTAAAACCACACATCGTGTGCCAACTGCAGCAGGATAAGCCTTTCAGTGTGTGACTTGGGTACAGGGCTTTGCTCTGGGACCACGTAGACTAAAGTGAGATTTCTCAGGTTGCTCTTCTTTGACCTAGCACACTAAAAAATTAAACAGGACAAATTCTTTCAGCAACTTGACACTGGATTCCATTCATCGTATCGGCAACAAATTTTGACAGCTGGTCTTCATTTCTTTTAATAAAAACTTCAGAAGTGATTGTGTAAGCTACTAATTTGTAAATACGTATGTGCAAATATATATACCTATGTGTATGTATATATAATGTATGTATATACATTTACATATACACCATCTACTAACTTACATGATCATCTGTAAATAGAAAAAAAATCTAAAAAAGAAATGCTACCTTAAAGTTTTATCTGTGCATATAGATATGTAGAAATGCACAGACTTGTGTAACTATATAAATAGAAATTTTATGTATCACAATTTTTTCAGCTGCCTCAATTATTTTTCATGAAAGAAAGAATATTGTTCTTGTTTCTGTTAACTCTGGAAAGCTTTCTGTATTTGGAAGCAGTTTCTGCTGTTTTCAAAATGGCTTGAAATATTATCAAGTGTAGGAACTGCCAAGGATGGGTGTTGGAATCAGTCAACGAAGACCAACAGGCTACGAATTAATTCCCTTGCGTTTTGCAATGTACAAAACAATGGTTTTTGTTCCCAGATAACTCCTGCTTTATGATGCATAATTTCAGGATTCAGAAACAAAAAATAATCAATACAAGTAGATTTTCTGTAACTACATTCCTATATAGGCAATATTGCTTTCAGGAAACTCACTCAATCTCTCTCTGTTTGACTAATATTTAGGGCAATATAGAGCAGGCTTTATGCATGTAGCCAGCTATTATCTACGGTGTTCATATATTTTGCTACTGAAGCAAACTTTTCAGTCCAGTTTCATGGTGGCTAGAGTAAAACTTTATTTTTTTGATTACTTTTAATACTAGGGACCACAAGGGCCTCAGGGACCGGTTGGATTCCCTGGACCAAAAGGACCTCCAGTAAGTATCTTTCTAAATAAATATGTGCAAAGCAAGAATGTTATTTTTCATACAGTGTTTCTGAAGTTAATATTTGAAGGTTTATTTAAGTATCATTTTGTGTATAGATTACAAATAGGCAAATTTCCTCTAAGTTTATGGAGCTTTAAGGTTATGACAAGAACTCACTTGGATATTCAAAACAGTAGCTGAGTTTATGCAGCTGGCAAAGCTTATATGACTGACGTTCAACATCATATACTGAACTGGAAGCCACTTAATGCCAAAGTTCAGGTGACAGGCTGAGTATAAGCAAGATATTCTGCCCTCTGTTTGATATTTATTTCCTTTAAACATGTGAATCTTTAACAAAAATGCAGAGGAAGAAGACATTAATTAGTAATACAAATGCACAGTAGAAGTAGCACATTTGAATTTACCCTGTAAACAGTATACTGTCTTTTATGTATTAAGTAAATGTATTTTAGGACAGATAGTGAAATATTTATTTTTCCTTTGAATAAAAAAAAAATCAGATGGTCATACATATCACATATGTGTGATTAACAGAACTGTGCTTCTTTGGAGATTGTTGCAGCTTGTCATCACGTGTTTCCAAGTACTTCTTAGTTCATAAATGAATATATATAAAAACAACTTTGGATGGATAGGCCTATTGTACTTATTAATTCAAGACTTTTGTAGTTCTAGATCCAGCTTTGAGCTTTATTTGAGGAATGACGGAAAACATTCCTCCCAAAATTCATGATTGTGTACAAGAAAACCAGACATCACACCAATGTAAATTGAAAAATATATATTTCTATTAGATTTCCTAGTTAGGTCTTAACACATTTACTGAGGTTGCGAATTCTATTATTTTTTCACTCTGATTAAACTTCCCTTGAATACATTGTACAGAGTGGACAAGCAAAATCTTTAGAAGAACTGGTATATTAAGACATCAAAAGAAATTCATGTTTTGTGATGACCTTGCTGGAAATAAAACTATAGGAATTACTAAGCTAGGAGTACTAAGGGTTTTTTGTTGTTGTTTTATTTTGTTTTTTTAAAATTACTTCCAGTGCAAGCTTGGTGAAAAAATCAGAGTTGGCATCTTTCAGCAACTTAGAAATGCAGCAGAATGTGTGCACAATGGCTAGTGGCACCAGGAGGGAAGTAAGGCAAGTAGTAAGATGTAGAGAGCAATACTCAGTGTACAAGGGTATGTACAATTCCTGTGAGCTTCAGGGTGCTGTTTACAGGAACTGTGTTTTTTTTTTAACCAAGTATTTGCTATTTTTATTTTCTGCATCGAACCAAGAATCGTTCTGCAAACCATTAATGCACATCAGGGAAGAAACAAAGCAAATTAAATGTTAAAACTACATGTAGCTGAGAACAGAGCAGTTAAGCTATGCTGAAGACTGTCCTGAAAAAAAATGAAGAGATTAGAAGATTCTTATTGCCAGTAGGATACTTTCTTTTTTCACATCTGAGAATGGCTGGGAAATGCTCTGATTTCTTTATTTTCCAATTTCAGGGCCCACCTGGGAAAGATGGCCTGCCTGGACACCCCGGCCAGCGGGGAGAGACTGTAAGTAAATGAACTCTCCTATGCTAGTCTTGTAAACCTACTGAAGTCATAAGCTTGTGACCAAACCTAAAGAAAGAGAGACACCTTATTTGAAAAGGGGATGAGGCTGGAACTGCGAGAGAACATGACTGTGGCTTTCTTATGACTTAGTAGCTTAGGCTTGGAAAAGGTTTATTTTATTTCTGTGCTATAAGGATGAGATTATTCTCAACTATGCCCTGTTGTGGTAATGTTAGTGGGAGCTTAAGCAGGCAATAAAAGTAAGAAAACTTAATACTCATGTAACGTTAGTAAAGGTTTCTCAACCTTTCTCAACCAAGAACAAATACTATATGGTTCTTTTCTCACTGGATGTCATGTAACGGATCATAATAAAATATATTGATAATGCTCAGCTGCTATGCAACTTAAAAGCCAACACCTTTAGAAGGTAGGTTTAGGAATGATTCAGTCAGCCAAAGCAAAGTTAAATTTTGAAACTGTAATCCTAAAAATCACAATGAAAAAACTCTGACAGCATAATAATTTAAAAAAAAAAAAAAGACAATAAACATGTAACATTATTTTAATGCAATCATTTATTTTTTAAATTGCCTTTGTAGTGCCAAACCTTATTAATATTTCACTGAAATCAGACAAAGTTCTTACTTAGTTCTTCAGAGCTAGAGAAAGCCAGAGATGAATTTAGAGAGAGAAATATAAGCATGTAGAGTATGTTTACGGTTCCACTTGGCTAGAAATCTGCTCAGTTTATC
Source organism: Rhynchotus rufescens (assembly GCA_032273925.1). Lineage (NCBI taxonomy): Eukaryota > Metazoa > Chordata > Aves > Tinamiformes > Tinamidae > Rhynchotus > Rhynchotus rufescens. Next base: position 9,008 of record JAVCKT010007857.1, read on the forward strand.
AAGTTGAAAGCATTTCTAATAAAAAAAGAGATACTCTAAGGGTATAACATATCTATCTATCTATATAGATAAATGTACATATGTTACATATATTTAAAAAAACTGCCATGGGAGTTATAACTTCAATGACTAGTTTATTTTAATTGTATAAACAAGATGCAAAATGCAATAAGCTAGTGACTCTGCCTCTCTGTGATGTCTGGATCAGGTTCCTCTCGCTTTAATCAATACTTTGGTGCTCTGTATCTCATCTGGAGTTAGTAGGTTTGTACTTGTACTGATATCGAACTTGTGCTGATATCAAACTTGAATAATTCAAAAAGCAAAAACTACTCTCTAGCATTCTTTACTGTCCTGTCTGTATGTGTATCCAGGCCAATTATTTTAAAAGTATTTCAATGTGTTGTGCAAACACACACAGAGTCACACATTCTTCATGGATGTATTTTTTGTAGAAAACCATATTTTTAAAAATGAAAAGTATTTTTTACTCTTTTTTAGTGATTACAGTTGTGTTAACAAGTTAGAGGGCCTAAGTACCTAGGTTGCATTCTGCAGCTTGCCTATGGAATAATAATATATGTTGGGCACTACTGAAGTAAATATTAGAGAAGAAAAGGCTGTAATGTTTTCTCACAGTAAACCCTGGAAAAACTGCCAGTGTTTCCTAAAAGTCCAGAGATAGGAACAATACTATCGTGATAAGTCATTTGCAGTGATGTCATCTGGCAGGAGACACCAACTGAGGACATACCTGAATTGTCTGATACTATGCAGGAATTTAGTGTTTCATGTCTATGAGAGGCTAAAATAGAAATGTCGTAGCTATTTCATATGCTAGAATTAAGCAAGGACCTTGTTATTTCTTATTGAAATAAACTCAGCTTTATTACATAATCTTTCACAGGTACTGGGGGGGAAAAAAAGGGAAGGAGTCCTTGTGTTCTTACATACACATGAATGATAGACTACCACAGATTTTTTAATACTACACATTTTTGAAGAACCCATAGAATGTCCAGGTCATCTTGAGTATTTGCTGCTGAAATATCCTTTGCTTATTACTTCTTTTAGAAATTTAAATTAGTAGCTAAGACGGTGATATTGGAAAAGTGCAGAGTAGTAAGGCCACCGTTAGCATCAAGAGTTATTGAATATACAGTGAAGAATTCATATGTTCTGCAAACCTGGAAATAGAAGGTCTTCTCAGGGCACTTTCAGGAAACGAGTTATTTTCAGCATATATATATTCCTTTTTTTCTTTCCTTACAATCAACTTCAGAAGTAGCTTTGGCTGAGTAAGGGAAAGGACAGATGAACAATTCAATTTGTATCAATTCTGGCATTGAGCCTGCAGAGCAAAGGGGTTCTTTGGTCTATGTAATGTAGATCATTTTAGAGATCCGAGAGGGAGACTGCACAGCTATAGCAAAACTGAACTGCTATAAAATCTGGCTGGAGGAAGGTGTAAACCAGATCTGATGGCACAGGGTTAATACCAGTGAGACTGTGTCCTGAAGAATGCTGAATAGGGCCCGGCATCTGTAACAAATATGGGCTACATGCCACCTTTGTCCTTACTTGGGTGAGCAGAATAAGAGGCCAGAGAAGCCTCTTAGAACGTATGGGACAGTATGTGGGACCCTGGATGTCACACAGCACTAAATGCTCTCTCCCATCTTCATGCAGCAACACACTTCTCCTGTATTTGAAAGACATAATTTAACATGTTTCCAAGAGGCGACCAGAACTACTAAAAAACAACCCTATATTCAGCTTATTGGCAAATTCTGGACAAAGTCTGGGGAGCTTGATTAGAATATGCAAATTCTATAAAATTTCCTAATTTTCTGGAAAACTATCCCCAAAACATTTGCTGCCTATTCTTTGCTTCTTATTTTTTTCATGCATCTCTGTATAACATTCATCTTTTCTGAATCTCTATTTCCTTCTGTTTTCTTTCTTCCTAATCTCTTTATCTTTAATGCCTCTCCAACTTAACCCACCATCTGTGTGTTTCCTTAAAGAAAATATTCCATTTGGCTTTGATTCGTAATATGTGTGTGTGTATGTGTGTGTGTGTGTATATATATGTATACATTTACTATATATATGTAAAATGTATTTTCAGCTGTCTTTTAGCTACATCACTCAAGCAATAGGCTAATCACATTCACCTAGAGAGGTCTGTAAAAGTAACTGGTAGTTTCACTGTAGTACAGTCTTAGACTGACCAGAAATGAT
>JAVCKT010007859.1:0-10269 GCA_032273925.1 Rhynchotus rufescens
AGTTATTAATGTAACATTGGAACAGTGACATAAGCTCACGCCAATTAGAATACTCATTATGATATATTTGTGCTTTCAGATATAAACCCAGATATGCAGAAGGTAAGCCTTTTTTTACAGTTTGTATTTTATAGCACATTCAAATGGCTCATGTCTTTATCGTTGTTTTAAGAGAGGGAAACAAAAACATAAGTGTTATTTAAAACTTTCAATAAGATTATTGAAATGAAAGCAATATAGATACAGCTTTCAGCAGTATCTAGAAAGGATAAATTGACTAATCCATTTATTCCTGTACTTCATTACACAGCACAATTAATCCCTAGTATTATAGGGTTCTTAGAATTTCTGTGATAGTAGCTGTATTTTTATGTAAAGATAGCTTTTATTCTTTGAAGGATAGCTTTTATTTCTTAAATGAGAATATAAGAGTTTCAGCTTATTCTGATCCATCTATCTAAATGTATCTATGTATATTTTGTATAATATTTATGTTTTTACATAAAATATGTAAAATAAACCACGCAGAGCCAATGCAGCTTAGCAAACTAAGTTGAACAGTTTTAACTTCTGTCTTTTCTGTAAGAATATTTAGTGAAGTTCCAGTGCAGTTTGGAAGATTCATGTTGGATTTGGGGCCTTAGATTTAGGATAGAACCTAAGACAGGGAGAATATATGAACAGGGTACACTACCTCAGACTTCTAGGATGCTGTAAGACTGAAGCCTGTAGGTTCTTCACCTTCTCCTTTTTCCAACTTTTTAAGTTTCATGGAAAAACACTTGTTTTAATTCTTTCCAGGTACATTTTATTTAGTGCAAGAAACAGTGTAGCTTAAACTGTGCTTTGGTAGTTTGGTAGCTTTGACTTCAAGGTTGATACAGACCTATACAATGGTATGGTGGGGATAACCTTTAATCAATGTTGTTTCAAGCGGATCAGTATCGAAGGAGCCCTCTTATCGCAAGCTGCCAAACTGGGATCAAATGAAGCCCTGCCAAGTTCAAGAAAGAAGGGCTTACTGGAACCCAGTGGGCTAGAGAGCCAGTTTCAAGAGTCCGCTGAGCCATCCTACATCAGTGATCAAGATGAAAATCTCCACATTTCTGCTGCAGAGCAGATTGATGCTGATGATGAAGAGGAGTCTGAACAGGTAAATAAATAAATATCTAAACCTTCCATCCTCCCAGGGATGGAAGAAGGTTTAATTTTATTTGTAACATTGCAAGGAGATAAAAAGAAAAGAATCTTGATAATTTACTATGGCACACTCATTGAACACGTGGTATTTTTCCGCACTCTACATGATGCTTCCTCACATATATGCAACTTCTGAAATACTAAAGTCTCTGTTTCGAAATGTGTGTGTATTAAAGAATCTAGATCTTCAATTTGTTGGGTTTAGTATATGCCCAACACAGTAGATAAAAATCCAGCATGCCCAACACAATAGGTAAGCACTCAGCTGTTTAAGATGGTGGTAGGAACATCTGAATACAGGGTTTGGACATCCTTCTCTAGTCTATCTGCTTTGCAAGATGCCCAAAACCTATTAGTGAATTTCATCTTGAAGCACCCTTCACCCTTCCTCTTGGAAATTATGTTATTTGAATTGTAAATCTTTGAAGTAATATACTTTGTATCTTTTATCAGTGAAGTAATATCTTTTATCAGTTTATCAGTTGAAGTAATATCTTTTGTCAGTATATCCTTTATCAGTCCAGTGTCTTACAATTTACCCTCTCCTGTCATGAAGCAATGCAAAAGAATATCACTCCAAAGCTCTGCAAGAGTAGCTTAGCGTTTTACTGTACGTGTGCCAGAGATGCATTCTTACATTAGGAACCATCTAGCCCTGTTCTTCTCACACGTGCCCTCCTCTGAATCATATCCCACACTGCCCAATGTGACGTTGTGGCTTTGTGTTTTTCTGGGAAGCTAGATGACATCATACCTTCTGATTTAGACCTCTTCCTGACTTTCAAGACTCCAAGTGATGGTGAATCCATCCTCTTCTCTCATCAAAACCAAACAAAAAAATCTTTAAAATATGATTTTTTTTCTATGATTGCCTTCTTTTGATTTTGGGCAATGACTAGGTATACACATTGCACTTGTGTGCAATAACTATGTATAAGTCCTTGTACACAGATTCTGCTTTCCCCCCTTTTTGATAAGCTTGTGGATTGACTTGATTTAAACTTGCTATTGTAAAAAAGCTTTCAGATACTCCAAATCATTGTTGTAGTAGTGTTCACTACTGTGTGTGTGTAAACGTGACTTGGCTCTGCTCTTCTAGCAGCTAATAATTCTTTTGAACAAAACTTTACAAAGAACTATAGATTTTAATATCCTTCCCTTGCCCTGTTCTTTTAAATCACAGGGAGTCCAACAAAATTCATTACAGAAAGCAAAAGGAGGACGGAAAAGACTTAATAGTCAAGCTGCAGAAAATGTTGAGAAACGGAGAAGTGTTAATCTCAACAAATGTGAAGTGCAGGTACTTTTTTTTCTTTTTCTCTCCTTCCATTTTGCTGTTCATCAAAGATATGTCAAAGTAGTTTATTTTCTGGGCAGAAGATAAGGCAACTTGTATTTCTGTCATAATTAATACATGTGTAGTTGAGGATTTTGGTTATATATACACTTCCAAGAATATTCTCTTGAGGGCAGAGGAAGACACACACCCCCTCAAAAAAAAAATAAATAAAACAACAACAATAAAAATCAGGCTATGCCAAAAGATAGAGCTCTCTTCTCTCTTTCCCAACTTCTGGCCATGTACATCTACAATATCTTTCATGTTACCCTTACTAGACATGCAGCCTCGCTGTGTGTTAGATCTGCTGGCTGAACCAGATAAAACTTACTCCAAAAATAAAATCAGATTTTCAATGACATGTACTAGAGGGTGTGACATACCTTTCTGCTTGGATTGTAGGCAGAGGGAAAGAGAATAGAACAAAAATTTTTGGCAGGAGCCTGGAGTCAGATTAGCTTAAATGAACTGTGAAACAGCAGAGTTAGCATAAAAGGTCTTAGCCCCACCAAATAAATTTGCTCTCAATTATTCATGCTTTAGCATGAGCTAGCATCTTTTGAAGTAACGTGTTATTAAAAGTTGTATCAGCTCTGAGCAATGGTAAGGGCTGGGAGGCACAGGAGTCTGGCACTACCACTTTGGTTCCTTGGCTTGCCAACAAGGAGCCTTCCCACCCCACCCATCTCTGCCAGGCTCAGTGTCGCAGAACACCAAGTTGTTATGGCATTTCTGTGGATGGTGTGAATCCTTATGTTATTGCAGACAATAGGCTAACAGTACCTGTATGTTTCAAATCTCTGCAGAGCTCCAGAGATCCTTCAGATGAAGAATCGACACAACTGAATACTGATCTTCCCTATTCCTGCTCAACTAGACAGTTGCCTAGACAAGTTAGCACCCCCCAGAGCAACTCATTAATCATGAATATTTTGGGGGGTACCACCTCTGTCAGAAACATCTGGACTGATCATCAGATCAGGCAGGCGTTGTTTCCCAGCAGGCGACCACCTTATGAGAATGAAGACGACGAAGACGATTACCAGATGTTTGTACCATCAGCGTCCACATCCAACTCCAGTTCAATTGGTGGAGAAAGGAGGGGTCTTTCTGGTCGACCGTGCAGCTGGCATTTGGGGGTAGGGCATCAAAATGAGGCTTCCAGCTCCAACCGTCATAAGGTCGTTAGACGGGCCAGTAGTGCTGGTGAAAGCAACACGTGTCCAAGCAGTGCAGTAAGGTATAAAATGAGTGACCTTGGCCAGCGCGGTTCTCGAAGGGAATTGAAAAGAACAGAGATGAGCGGTATAAATGCTTATCCCGAATCTTCAGAAGAGCTGACCGTTGATGACATTGAACATGTTTATGACAATATAAGCTATGAAGACTTGAAGCTGATGGGCCTGACCAGAAGGGAGGGAACGGACCATGGGCCTCAGAGATCTGCTCGAGACTCTCTCTATGAGGCTGAAAACAAGCGCAGCTCAGATTCGCCCTCCAAAAAGAGGACAGCAAATCAAAACAGGGCCTCCAGTCATGCTAGCAGAGATGAAGTCCTACTTAGTAGAGAGGCGCCTGCTTCAAGTTTGGACGAGCTCAGGATTGTTGAAGATAATATCTATGACACCATAGTGCTTCCCGAAACTCCCCTATTGAATTTTAAATGTAAACCTCTAAAGTGCTCTAAAAGGAGGAGTTTTCTGGGCCTGGAAACAGACTTTGCGTGCTGTGACAATTTACGGCAGTTCGTTTCTGAAGAGAGTCTGCAGTTCAGTGAAGATGAAAGTCCTTACCATCGCGTTCCTCTTGACAATGACTATCTGAGCTTAGTGGACAGCTCCTCCAACTCTGATTCGCTCTCCCATAAGTCTGCAGCAGACAAACTCTCAGAGGAAGTAGATGAAATCTGGAACGACCTGGAGAACTACATCAAAAAGAATGAAGAGAAGACAAGGGACCGTCACCTTGCAGCCTTTCCTGTTTGTAAAGACGATATTCAAGAAAGGTTGCATGCTGGCAGCACGCCTGAGCTGAGTAAAGATGTAGAATACTCTGTGTCTACTCTCTCGCTGCCAGAAACTCCTATTTTCCCTAAAACTTCGAAGCCCAGGGCTGCCACCATAAGTGAGGCTAATCTCAGGCTTGAAGACACTACTCTGTGCAAGGACAGCACTTTCATGAGTCTGAACAGATCTGCCTTCTCCAGCGAGAGGCCTTTTGTAGACAGCCCGTATGAATCTGCCAATAGTGTTCTTTCCAACGCACATCCAGAGGGCATGGAAAATGACTCGGATATCGTGGATAAAACAAAGAACAGAGTTTTCCTGATGGCAAGGCAATACAGTCAGAAGATTAAGAAGGCTAACCAGCTTTTGAAAGTTAAAAGTCCAGAGCAGGACCAGCCAGCTAACCGGCAACAGAAACTTAAACACAAGGATCTTGCTGCCATACTAGAAGAAAAGAAACAAGGTGGTCCAGCTATAGGTATGTTAAAGGCATACATTGTTTTTATACAGTTTTCTTTAATAAATTTTGGTGACATTTGTCCATTGAATTAAGGGATTATGAATTTTCTGCTCTTTGATCTGGTAGTTGAATATCAATATTGCATTTTCTTTGTTTTTCCTGAGATGAGTTTTCTGTGACCATTTTTAACATCTCAATAAACTCCTGCCATTAGTTGATTAAAATTCAGAAGAAAGAGTGGGACAGTGTCAGGAAGGATTGATTCAGCTTAGTTTGGAAGTAGAAATCATGCCTGAAGCACCATAATCCTCTTCCCAGAAAAGCCTGTTTTCTCGTATAGTGTGATATTCAGAATTTGACAGAAAAGGTGCATTTTTAGTTAGGCTTAGCTGCTAAACAGTAGTATAGATTTGCTCAGATACCATCCACATCACACTTGTAAGTTATCACACTATGAGATATAGGATCATCTAGGAAGGAGCTTGTTTTTTATACTCTTTTAGGTGAGAGTGCAAAATGATAGAGATTTAATGCTTTGAGCTATTTGGTCCCTAGTCAGCTGAAACACATAACAGACACGGAGCCACCAGACTGCACACACTAGCATGTGCTGCTTGCCTTCTTGTGAGATTTATGCTTTCAAAGGTCCGTAACTACCTTATTAACCAGGCCATTTTCAGAATGTTCTCTTCGACTTTGATGTGAAACAAACAGTCCCTTATCAGAACTGTTACAGCGTGTTCTGCTGTGCAACCTGCAATGCTTTGTTGCAGTCACGTATGTTGCATTAAATAAGTTAAAGCACCAACCATCGCAGCTTAGTAGCAAAATTTCTCATGAAGTAAGCAGGAAGAAATTCCAAAATTTAGCATTTGAATGTTTCTCATAATGCAGATACTTAACCAGGTTTTAGAGGCCCCTAAAAACTTTCCGACTGTTTCCTGGCTAGCCGGTTTTCACAGAAAATTATTTTTGGCTTCTTTATCATTTTTGGAAAAGCCGAGGGGCGCATTTCCTTGAATTGGTACGACCTCAAGGCAGCTGTGAACCTGCTCCTCTAGCATCTTTCACAGGCCTAGTCCTGTCTCCTGATTCCAGTGTTTCCGCAGGATGTCCACTTCCTTCTCTCTCTCTCGGTTCTATTACTGGTCCTAATGCTTCTATTCCTTTTCCTCTCTTTTGTTATTGCCTCTTTCTTGTTGCCTTCCCTCCCTTTTTTGAGAGTGAGCACTCTGAGAGCAGTTTCCCTGCTTAGGAAAGCCAAGAATGGGAATAAAAAACCCAGTAGTGTGTGCATGTCTCCTGGTTGTTGACTTTGAGGCTGTCCAAACTCCTGGAGGCAAGGAGGGAAAGGAAAGGGAAGAGAGACCAAGTAGGTCATTAGCACTTCCTACCTTTTTCCAGCATAAAGACAATACTTTGAGATAGATACAAGTTACCTTCCTTCATTCTTTTTTTCCACATACCCCCCACCCCGCATGTTTTTCTGTGGGAAGCCAAAAGGATTTTATCTCAGTATGACCAGGAGGAAAGATAATCTTTAAGATAGCAAATAGGCTGCAATCACAAGTATGCTAGGGGTGGTTTGATCAAGCAAAACTAGTGGGTACGATAAGCAGACCTACAAACACAGTGTCGGAAGGGCCTCAAGAGAACATCTGGTCTCTTTTTCCAGGGCAAAATAATTGTGCCTGTGTCATGTGTTTATTGACTATTACCTATTTAGGCAATAGTTTAATAATAATTTAGGTTTAGATGTGTGAAATACTTGTCTTTTAACTTAAAAAGCTAATACAAGAGTGTTTCTGAAATAATAAAAAAAAAGACCCAAACAGCTTTATATATTTTATATATATATATGTTATATATAAAAATATATATATATTTTATATATAGCTTCTTATTCACATTTTATTTTTTTTTTTCACTTGATGGTATTGCTGTTGTCATGTTACTTCCTGAGTTTATGATTCAGGATTGTTCACCATTGCAAGATATATTAATATTTTGTGCTTCTTGGGTTTTTTGTTTTGTTTTTCATGCAATTTATGTGGATTGTTTGCCTTTAGTAATCTAAATCTCTCTTTTCTAGGTGCTAGAATTGCCGAATATTCGCAGCTCTATGACCAGATTGTTTTTAGGGAAAGCCCAAAGATCCAAAAGGAAACGGGCTGCAGTCCTCAGGAGCTGTCAGCCCCGAGGTATTCCACACCTGTGGCTGCACCTGCTTCCCGTTCTCAGTTAGGCAGTGAGTGCTCAAGAGCAGAAGATTGGCTTTTGCACTCTACGTACAGTAATGGAGAGCTGGCTGACTTTTCTCCGTGGCCTGAATCCCAAGACCTGAAGGCCAAGAGCTCACACGCAGAATCTGGTAGCAAAAGTAGTTCAAGGCAGTTGCCGTCAGCCTGCTCGGTGCCATCGCTTCAGATTTCTAACCGCTTGCATGTCCCTGTGCAGAGGTGGAGTGCCATTATAAGCCAGCCTAATAAAGAAAATTTGCATCAAGATCACATCTATAACTCCCTCGGAAGAAGAGCAAGCAATGTAAAACCACAGGCATACAGCAGGTCACAGTCATCATCCTCTATTGTGGTCAGTAGATCTGGAGAATCAATTGTTTATCCCAATGAAATGGATAAGAAAAAGCTCCATTCGAATAGAAACTTCCGATTTGATAGCCATGAAGCATCAGATACTGCTCCAGGATGCACAGGGCCTGACACGAGAAAGCAGACCCCTGAGAACTATTCAGATATGATTCTGCAGGATTCTCAAAAAGTCCTGAGAGTGAACAGGACCTCCCCTCTGACTGCACAGGTCGCTACTCAGAACTACTTTTCTAATTTCAAGGACACTGAAGAAGAAGGGGATGATGATGACTACGTTGAAATCAAATCTGAAGATGAGGAATCTGACCTGGAGACTTACCAGAACCAGACAAGGAAATCGGATCCTAGATTAAGTAACACAGACACTGCCCCTTCTGACACGCTCTGTAGCAAAACGGTGTCTTGTACTCCAGCGAAGTCGTCGAACAGCAAACATGCACTTACGCCCTATCTGACCGCGTACAGCGATTCAGATAAACTGAATGACTACCTGTGGAGAGTGCCCTCTCCTAATCAGCAGAATATTGTCCAGTCCTTAAGGGAAAAGTTTCAGTGTCTGAGTTCCAGCAGCTTTGCTTGACGCTTTCAGTAATTGTACTGCCTTAACATGACATAGTAGATACTAGTCCAGTCAGTGCTGGCATCACATATTTCAAAAATATTACACGATCAGGCATTGTATTGCATTAATATTGTAAATAGATGTGAAATATCTCCTTTTTTTTATGGTTTGGAATCCTGAACGTTGAAAGGGTTGTGATGTGCAGCCCGGTGTCGCTATAATGCAGGTGGACTTTTATGTCATGTTTAACCTTTGCATCTCTTCCCGTTCTTCTCCACAGCTCCGTTTCTTGTTAGGTGCAATATTGCATTTGATGCTTCAGTTGTGTTACCATGTGGAAACCTTTGTATTTGGACTTACAAAAGTTGTTGATCAGCTCTGTGCCCACTCTGGTTACATAGGAGAATGTTTAACTGAGTGGCTGCTTTTAAGACTGTGGATCTCCAAGCACGATTCTGGTAATCACACCAACATGCTGGGTGTGCAGGCACGTGTGTGTTTTGCATATTGCCTTTTGGTAGGCAGATTCCAAGTCTAGGGGACCAATGCATATGATATATTACTTTAGGCTTCTTGCATTTTAAACAAAATCTAGACCTAGTGCTCGAGAAAGGTGCCTGGCTGATAGCTCCAGATCTGAAGCCTCTTTTTGTTTATATAATTGTGTAACAGACTGAGGACAGACTGTAGCAGCTTTTTCTATGTGAATTTGTCAACTTGATACAGTCCTGGTCCAGAGGATGTTTCAGGGGAGTAGCAGGGGAGCTCTGCTGCTGGTGAAAATGGCTAGACCCAAGTGCTGGTTTTGTGCCTCCTGGTTGTGACATGCAGAAAACTTGTGTATCTGTAACTCAGAGCCCAGCGTAAAACAAAGGAAAGGATATGCCAACTAATTGTGACTTGTGTTTCAAAGTCAGTAACGCAGAGATAGGGGGAGAGAGAGAGAGAGGGACTTGGCCAGATACTTGGGTGAAACATTAATCCTGCTGCATGCTTGGCTGGTAGGGTGTTTTAGTGATAGTGCATGTAGTGCCTGTCTGGGAAGGCAGCTTGTATCTCCCGCGTAGGAAGGGAGCCTTCCCAGCACAGAGACAAAATCTGCATTTCCTAAACCAGCCAGGGCCGAGTCTTACCCTATCTATATACGGTAAAATAGCTAGAGATCAGAATACATTCCATTCTTCTGCAAATGGTATGTGCAGGAAATGCTCCCGTTTACAAGGAGAGCAGACTTTGCAGTATGAAGCATTTACTTCCTTTTGTCGTCTTTGTTGCACAGCTTTGGGTTTTGTTACTTGAAAACATTGTACCTAAAGGAAAGCCTAAATATGTCTACTGCTTAGCCTTTGGTCATCTTGTGTGACTGGCTTTTTGGTGCTTAAATCCTTCTAATGAGGCATATAAAGCCAGTACTGAGTTAAACATACCCCTAAATACAGGAGTTTAAGTGAAGTACTGTTTTTAGTAGTAATGCATATTACTCCTCTAAGATTAGTATTGTACCTCCAGAACTGCCACCTCTTTGCAACATCAGTTATGGGGAAAACCTGAAGTTATTAATGTACAGTCACTTATTTAGATTAAGATTTAAGGACATGGAGTTGTTAGAGTGAGTTCCATTATCTACTGCAGCTGCCTTGCGTTGGCGAGGAATGTTTGTTTGGAGGTCGCTGTGCTCATTAGCCGTGCAGCCTGATCCCGACACGTGTTACAGCCAGCCCAGCCACTGTAATAGGACCCACCTTTAGTCCAGCACAACGGGGAAATAATGCTGTACATAGTGAAGACACCGAGATTTAGCGGAGCCCGTATTTATTTAATAGCGCTTGTAAAGTATTGTAAATAAGAATAGAGGCTGTGCTTGGCCCGCGCGCCCTAGGTTGGGTTGGAGAATCCCCTTGAACTCGCGTGTCGCGCCTCCGGCGGCGAGAGAAAAGAGGAGGAAAAAGGAAAAAAAAAAAAAAAAGAATAAAAAGGGAGCCCTGCTAGCGTGTAACTTCTCCCAGGGGACCATTTCATACTCTTTTTAATAAATTTTGAGTACGCAAAGAGGTTGGTGGTTTACCCGATCTCCTTTCTTTGGTGCGCGCGGC